>JAHPZR010020606.1:22500-25000 GCA_019787425.1 Platygyra sinensis | reverse complement strand
AGTCGATCAGCTGATTATTTCATTACTTGCTACACCGTACTCACGAGACCCAACAAGGTCAAAACAGCTGTCGACGGTTGCAATCCTTGGGTGTCAGCTAGGACTCTATCATGTCGTTGTCCCGTTAAGCTTTCTACGTAGTATCAGCCTTGCTTCAGTTTTTCTAATCTTTCTCTTTTTGGCTGATAATATCTTTTACAGATCCTAAGTAAACCGGCAGCATTTTCGTTTGTGGTCCTTTGTATCATTGTTTTTATAAATTTGCAAATCACTGACTTAACTGCGCTCTTCTGCAGGACGGCATTCGAACTAGAAGAGGACAACAGAGAGAAGCCGCCGCCTCGTACCCTATCTCCAATCAAACAAGAGCCATCGACCTCCACCGAACCACAGGATCCCAAGTCTTCAGCTGCGCCAAAGGTTACCAAATCTTCAGCTGCGCCACAAGTTACCAAGTGTTCAGTTGCGTCACGGATAACCAAGTCCACTCTTTCATCGAAATATAAGACTGCTAAGGCAAGCAGTCCTGTATTAAAGTCCAAGAAAGAAAAAGGCTCGCCATTCTTGACAAGAGCGTTCTTCAACACCGTGGCACCGGGGCTAGCTTCGTTTGCGCAGACGCAGAAATCAGACCTAGACATCATTATTGAAGAGGAAGATGAGGTAGAAGAAGACCCGGATGTAATTGCAATGGTCGCTGACTTTTGAGGTCCCGGATATTATTAGGAGACCACTCGATAACTCGTAGCGATTCTCAATATTTGAGAGCAATACGTCTGGCATTGTTTTCTTTTTGTATATCTTTACTTTCCCCAAGCGTATAGTTTACGGGTTTTAATAATTTTAATGAATGTTGATAATTTTATTGCACGTTAGAGCACTATTTTCTTCGAGCTCGTGGCACACCGCTACCCAACAGCAACGAGGCCAGAGTCTAAAAACGCAGGAAAACCGAATTTATTGTGCATTTAAACTAAGTGTAGTATTTGAGTGCTAAATACTTCCACCAACTTTTAACAAACTCGAACAACCTGGACTTCTCACTGTTGATGGCCACAGGAAAACAGTGTTATATTATTGACTTTTAACCACAAAACAAGACAGTACTCATCATATTTTATAGATTCTAATTAACTGCATTTAAACAATTCCAAGCTTAAACTTGATTATTTATTATCTCTAAAAAATGACTCAAGTCAAACATTTTAAGATATATCTTTAAATGATCAAAATCAGTTGTTGTTCTTCAATAAAAGACCACTCAACGCGAAAAAAGTGAGTAAGCGTTCGGGTGATGAAAAGAACTGGTCAACGATTCTCATAATCTTCTGTGGAGTTTTTGCGGTATGACCTGCTTTCAGTTTCCTCTCGCAGGAACAATTTGCACTCTTGATTGTTTCGCTGAGTGAAGTCTTCCCCCTAGAGAGCATAGCAATGTTCGCGCCAGTCTCTTTATACCGTCGCAAGGTCAACGTTTTGTAACGCAACGTCGGTCCGCTCGAACAAAGACAACAACAACAAACTAACAAACCAACTCACAGATCAACTTTATCTTTATTGACATATAAGTAAAAGTGGAATTACGATAATCTCGCTTACAAAACAAAAAACAAACTCGCATTGTACTGGCGTGTTTTTTTCTACATGAATTTCATCCATTCAGCCAGTTTTTCAGCCAGTTATTGTTATCGTTAGTTAATCTCTCTATCCCCGCAAGCAGGTTTCTAAAACTAGACTGGGAATAATTATACCTTAATTTGTTCGTATTTACAATTTAGACGTCATCGCATCATCAAATGACAAGGGGCTCATGGTAAGAATAGACCATTTTACAATTGTCTTTTTACTGACCTGGCCTATGAATGGCAGTGAGGCTGGAATTCACCTTGTTTTGCTACCGTGATACAGACTGCACTGCTTTTGTTGTGAAAATCAAATTTTTCATATGCTACCTAGTTGGCATTTAAATGAGTAAAACAGAGGTCTGTATCAAAGCAAGATCACCTTCAAACTCGCTTGCATTCGTGGTCAGATAACTAAGTACACAATTATAAAATGCCGGGCCCACTGAGAAAACCTCGCGCAAGAACATAATCAAGATTCCTAAAGGATTATCCACTTTAATTGCACGAGTCGAAAATATCACGAGCGATCCTAAATTACTGCCAGCCACACAGCGATCAGACGAACAGCACAGTTCACATTTAAACTACCCCGGCTAAACACATAAATTTGTGTCGAATTCACGAAATACTTTACTTTTAAAGATGACTAAAATTTACGTTTAGTATGCGGTCCACGTGAAGTGTCTGCGTTTTAAAACTGTGTGAAGCTGCTATAAACAGTTGGATGTCATGGTGAAGAAAATCTCTGGCTCACTCCAGTACCGATTTTCTTGACTGTTTCTAAACAGAGCAACTGGAAAAGAGTTTCAGACGCTAGCTGTTGTTGGTCCAGTCTAAGCGGTGGTCTTTTGTTCAGTGTTACCGTTCATCACAGC
>JAHPZR010020605.1:15000-18760 GCA_019787425.1 Platygyra sinensis | reverse complement strand
TAGTGATCCTTTAAAATGTTCAGTTTTCCTGCATGCAATCTACGTTTTGTTTTGCCGATGTAAAAATCCTGGCAGTCCCAACAACTAGCCTTATAAACAACTTTTGACATTTGAGAACGGTTAATCTTATCTTTGTAGGGAAAAAAGGACTTGATGCGATGAGCGCTTTGGAAAATCACCCTAAGATCAATGCAGCCATAAAATCTATTAATGCAGGTCTAAGCTGTTTCGTAACAATTTTACTTTGTGCCCCTAAATAAGGGTAGAATTAAGATTGTTTCTTTTTTGGGAACTGTGGTGGTTGGATTCTCGGTCTGTTTTGCTGTCTGTTCAAAACATCATTGATGTTGTAATTGATAACACCAGCAGGGTAACCATTCTGTAACAACAGTTTCCGCAGTTCATCCAGACAAGATCGTAAAAAGGGACGGCGACGAAGATGCGAAAACAACGAAAAGTGAGTGTGCGGATGAGGTTTACTTTGTATTTCCTAGGTGTGAAGGAGTCCCATTTTGTGTACAGGCCGGTAAAGGTCTTCTTTCGGTAAATAGATGTTGAGAAAGTGTGATTGCATCGTTTGATGAGAATGTCCAAGAAAGGGATTGCATTGTTCTCTTCAAATTCAACGGTGAATTTGATGTTTGCGTGACAGTTATTGAGGTACTGCAGGAACTGGGTTGTCGTGTTTTTACTGTCGAACAAGGTGAAAGTGTCGTCTACGTATCGAAACCATACCGAAGGGCGAGCGTTGTTGTTCAGGACCCACTTCTCTTCAAAATGGCACATAAAGATATTGGCCAAAACAGGACCTAAAGGAGAGCCCATAGCCACACCGTCAATTTTGGTCGTAGTATTGACCATTAAATATGAAATGGCTCCTCTTTGTAGCAAACTCAAGCAGAACCTTCAAGACTGAGCGAGGCAGCGTTGGTGGATCGGGAAGGGCATACAATTTGTCAAGACAAATTTGTATTGTCTCATCTAGCGGAACGTTTGTAAACAATGAACTAACGTCAAAAGAACACATGATTTCATTGTTATGGTTAAACGTCTTGGCCCAGTCTGCAAAACTAAAAGAGTCCTTGATTGTGAATTGATTCGTGGAGATGGGCTGAAGTATGCGTACAAGATATGAAGCCAGATTGTAGTTGTAAGTATTTACAGAAGAAACAATCGGACGAAAAGGACAACCAGGTTTATGAATCTTAGGAAGGCCATAGAGGACACTAGGGGTAGAACCACCAGGTAGTATCGTATGGAAGGTGACATCATCGATGATTTTATCCTTCTTCAATTTGCGAAGTTACGATATCAAAGCTGTCTTCTCTAGCATTCGTAGGGTTCTGTGCTAGTCTCTTAAATTTGGTTTCATCTGAGACCAAAAGTTTCATTTTATTCAAATAATCAAGTTTGTTGATGATGACAACCTCGTTCCCTTTATCAGTTTTTTGTGATTATAATGCTATCGTCTCTTCGCAAATCAGTCAGAGCTTCCCATTCCTCTTTGCTAAGAATACGTTTTTGTTTTGAGAAATCATACGTATAGATGTAACCACAAGATATATGTTTCAAACTGACATTTTGAGTCTGTCCTGGTTTTCAGCTGTCAAAGGGGGCCCAGACTTCATGAGGTCACGGAAAAGACGCTCAAACGAACATTTAACATCATATCGATCCACTTTTTTGTGGGTGGTAAACAGAAACGTAATCCTCTCATTGATGATGTCACCTTCCATACGATACTACCTTGTGGTTCTACCCCTGGTGTCCTCTATGGCCTTCCTAAGATTCATAAACCTGGTTGTCCTTTTCGTCCGATTGTTTCTTCTGTAAATACTTACAACTACAATTCTGGCTTCATAATCTTGTACGCATACTTCAGCCCATCTCCACGAATCAATTCAACGATCAAGGACTCTTTTAGTTTTGGCAGACTGGGCCAAGACGTTTAACCATAACAATGAGATCATGTGTTCTTTTGACGTTAGTTCATTGTTTACAAACCGTTCCGCTAGATGAGACAATACAAATTGTCTTGACAAATGTGTATTGCCCTTCCCGGTCCACCAACGCTGCCTCGCTCAGTCTTGAAGGTTTCTGCTTGAGTTTTGCTACAAAGAGGAGCCATTTCATATTTAATGGTCAATACTACGACCAAATTGACGGTGTGGCATGGCTCTCCTTTAGGTCCTGTTTTGGCCAATATCTTTATGTGCCATTTTGAAGAGAAGTGGGTCCTGAACAACAACGCTCGCCCTTCGGTATGGTTTCGATACGTAGACGACACTTTCACCTTGTTCGACAGTAAAAACACGGCAACCCAGTTCCTGCAGTACCTCAATAACTGTCACGCAAACATCAAATTCACCGTTGAATTTGAAGAGAACAATGCAATCCCTTTCTTGGACATTCTCATCAAACGATGCAATCACACTTTCTCAACATCTATTTACCGAAAGAAGACCTTTACCGGCCTGTACACAAAATGGGACTCCTTCACACCTAGGAAATACAAAGTAAACCTCATCCGCACACTCACTTTTCGTTGTTTTCGCATCTGTTCGTCGCCGTCCCTTTTACGATCTTGTCTGGATGAACTGAGGAAACTGTTGTTACAGAATGGTTACCCTGCTGGTGTTATCAATTACAACATCAATGATGTTTTGAACAGACAGCAAAACAGACCGAGAAATCCAACCACCACAGTTCCCAAAAAAGAAACAATCTTAATTCTACCTTATTTAGGGGCACAAAGTAAAATTGTTACTAAACAGCTTAAGACCTGCATTAATAGATTTTATGGCTGCATTGATCTTAGGGTGATTTTCCAAAGCGCTCATCGCATCAAGTCCTTTTTTCCCTACAAAGATAAGATTAACCGTTCTCAAATGTCAAAAGTTGTTTATAAGGCTAGTTGTTGGGACTGCCAGGATTTTTACATCGGCAAAACAAAACGTAGATTGCATGACAGGAAAACTGAACATTTTAAAGGGATCACTAGTGCCTGTCATGCATCTGCTATCGCAGACCACGTCACGTCAACTGGTCACAACTTAAAATGGGACCACTTCGAAATATTAGCAAAAGGTCGCTCTGATATCCACTGCAAGATAAAGGAGACTCTTCTAATTCAAGAACTCAAACCGACCCTAAACGATAATGTAAGCAGCGAAAAGCTTTACCTCTATTAGTTTGCATCTTTTGTATGCAAATATTTTTTGTGCTCAGCTTTTGTCATTGTTATTGTTACTTAGTTACTTATCTAAAATTTAAACTTAGTTGCTACTTGTATTACTAACGGTCACTTCTGAAGATGTATGTAGAAACATACGAAACGTCAAGTTAAAGTTAAATAATTTTGTTTCCAACATGCGTTTTATTGTCATGTTTGTAACTGCAGTTTATGGTGATTAGAAAACTCAAAAAGAAAGAAAGTCAAACGGTAAACAGAAAACCTCACCGCCAAAGTTACAAAACTCAAATCAACATTCTACCTTTTCCTGGGTTAGCTCAATCGGGAACTAAACAACCCAGCCAAGGAGCTACGCTTTTAGGCTGGCCATAATAACAATAACAATAATAATAATAATAATAATAATTATAATAATAATAATAATAATAATAATAATAATAATAATATGCACTGACCTTTGAGAGTTCTTACTAGAGCAATGATCATGCTGGATGCATCAGTAACAAGGTCAACAATGTTCAGATCTTTCATGGCACGTTCAATTAATCTTTTCAGAGCAAGCTTTTC
>JAHPZR010020605.1:0-10000 GCA_019787425.1 Platygyra sinensis | reverse complement strand
AGCAACTAAGTTTAAATTTTAGATAAGTAACTAAGTAACAATAACAATGACAAAAGCTGAGTACAAAAAATATTTGCATACAAAAGATGCAAACTAATAGAGGTAAAGCTTTTCGCTGCTTACATTATCGTTTAGGGTCGGTTTGAGTTCTTGAATTAGAAGAGTCTCCTTTATCTTGCAGTGGATATCAGAGCGACCTTTTGCTAATATTTCGAAGTGGTCCCATTTTAAGTTGTGACCAGTTGACGTGACGTGGTCTGCGATAGCAGATGCATGACAGGCACTAGTGATCCCTTTAAAATGTTCAGTTTTCCTGTCATGCAATCTACGTTTTGTTTTGCCGATGTAAAAATCCTGGCAGTCCCAACAACTAGCCTTATAAACAACTTTTGACATTTGAGAACGGTTAATCTTATCTTTGTAGGGAAAAAAGGACTTGATGCGATGAGCGCTTTGGAAAATCACCCTAAGATCAATGCAGCCATAAAATCTATTAATGCAGGTCTTAAGCTGTTTAGTAACAATTTTACTTTGTGCTTCTAAATAAGGTAGAATTGAGATTGTTTCTTTTTGGGAACTGTGGTGGTTGGATTTCTCGGTCTGTTTTGCTGTCTGTTCAAAACATCATTGATGTTGTAATTGATAACACCAGCAGGGTAACCATTCTGTAACAACAGTTTCCTCAGTTCATCCAGACAAGATCGTAAAAGGGACGGCGACGAACAGATGCGAAAACAACGAAAAGTGAGTGTGCGGATGAGGTTTACTTTGTATTTCCTAGGTGTGAAGGAGTCCCATTTTGTGTACAGGCCGGTAAAGGTCTTCTTTCGGTAAATAGATGTTGAGAAAGTGTGATTGCATCGTTTGATGAGAATGTCCAAGAAAGGGATTGCATATTCTCTTCAAATTCAACGGTGAATTTGATGTTTGCGTGACAGTTATTGAGGTACTGCAGGAACTGGGTTGCCGTGTTTTTACTGTCGAACAAGGTGAAAGAGTCGACTACGTATCGAAAAACAACCATGACCGAAGGGCGAGCGTTGTTGTCAGGACCCACTTTCTACGTCAAAATGGCACATAAAGATATTGGCGCAAAACAGGACCTAAAGGAGAGCCCATAGCCACACCCGTCAATTTGGTCGTAGTATTGACCATTTAAATATGAAATGGCTCCTCTTTGTAGCAAACTCAAGCAGAACCTTCAAGACTGAGCGAGGCAGCGTTGGTGGATCGGGAAGGGCATACAATTTGTCAAGACAAATTTGTATGTCTCATCTAGCGGAACGTTGTAAAACAATGAACTAACGTCAAAAGAACACATGATTTCATTGTTATGGTTAAAACGTCTTGGCCCAGTCTGCAAAACTAAAAGAGTCCTTGATCGTGAATTGATTCGCGGAGATGGGCTGAAGTATGCGTACAAGATTATGAAGCCAGACTGTAGTTGTAAGTATTTACAGAAAGAACAATCGGACGAAAAAGGACAACCAGGTTTATGAATTCTTAGGAGGGCCATAGAGGACACCAGGGGTAGAACCACAAGGTAGGTATCGTATGGAAGGTGACATCATCAATGATTTATCCTCTTCAATTTGCGAAGACGATACAAGCTGTTTCTCTAGACTTCGTAGGGTCGTGCTAGCTCTTAAATTGGTTTTTCTGAGACAAAAGATTACGTTTTTGTTTACCACCCAAAAAAAGTGGATCGATATGATGTTAAATGTTCGTTTGAGCTTTTTTTCCGTGACCTCATGAAGTCTGGGTCCCCCTTTGACAGCTGAAAACCAGGACAGACCTCAAATGTCAGTTGAAACATATATCTTATTGGTTACATCTATACGTATGATTTCTCAAAACAAAAACAATATCTTAGCAAAGAGGAATGGGAAGCTCTGACTGATTGCGAAGAGACGATAGCATTATAATCACAAAACCTGATAAAGGGAACGGGGTTGTCATCATCAACAAACTTGATTATTTGAACAAAATGAAACTTTTGGTCTCAGATGAAACCAATTTAAGAGACTAGACAGAACCCTACGAAGTCTAGAAAGACAGCTTGATATCGTACCTTCGCAAATTGAAGAAGGATAAAATCATCTGATGATGTCACCTTCCATACGATTCTACCCTGGTGTCCTCTATGGCCTTCCTAAGATCATAAACCTGGTTGTCTTTTCGTCCGATTTTTCTTCTGTAAAATACTTACAACTACAATCTGGCTTCATATCTTGTACGCATACTTCAGCCCATCTCCACGAATCAATTCACGATCAAGGACTCTTTTAGTTTTGCAGACTGGGCCAAGACGTTTAACCATAACAATGAAATCATGTGTTCTTTTGACGTTAGTTCATTGTTTACAAACGTTCCGCTAGATGAGACAATACAAATTTGTCTTGACAAATTGTATGCCCTTCCGATCCACCAACGCTGCCTCGCTCAGTCTTGAAGGTTCTGCTCGAGTTTGCTACAAAGAGGAGCCATTTCATATTTAATGGTCAATACTACGACCAAATTGACGGTGTGGCTATGGGTTCTCCTTTAGGTCCTGTTTTGGCCAATATCTTTATGTGCCATTTGAAAGAGAAGTGGGTCCTGAACAACAACGCTCGCCCTTCGGTATGGTTTCGATACGTAGACGACACTTTCACCTTGTTCGACAGTAAAAACACGGCAACCCAGTTCCTGCAGTACCTCAATAACTGTCACGCAAACATCAAATTCACCGTTGAATTTGAAGAGAACAATGCAATCCCTTTCTTGGACATTCTCATCAAACGATGCAATCACACTTTCTCAACATCTATTTACCGAAAGAAGACCTTTACCGGCCTGTACACAAAATGGGACTCCTTCACACCTAGGAAATACAAAGTAAACCTCATCCGCACACTCACTTTTCGTTGTTTTCGCATCTGTTCGTCGCCGTCCCTTTTACGATCTTGTCTGGATGAACTGAGGAAACTGTTGTTACAGAATGGTTACCCTGCTGGTGTTATCAATTACAACATCAATGATGTTTTGAACAGACAGCAAAACAGACCGAGAAATCCAACCACCACAGTTCCCAAAAAGAAACAATCTCAATTCTACCTTATTTAGGAGCACAAAGTAAAATTGTTACTAAACAGCTTAAGACCTGCATTAATAGATTTTATGGCTGCATTGATCTTAGGGTGATTTTCCAAAGCGCTCATCGCATCAAGTCCTTTTTTCCCTACAAAGATAAGATTAACCGTTCTCAAATGTCAAAAGTTGTTTATAAGGCTAGTTGTTGGGACTGCCAGGATTTTTACATCGGCAAAACAAAACGTAGATTGCATGACAGGAAAACTGAACATTTTAAAGGGATCACTAGTGCCTGTCATGCATCTGCTATCGCAGACCACGTCACGTCAACTGGTCACAACTTAAAATGGGACCACTTCGAAATATTAGCAAAAGGTCGCTCTGATATCCACTGCAAGATAAAGGAGACTCTTCTAATTCAAGAACTCAAACCGACCCTAAACGATAATGTAAGCAGCGAAAAGCTTTACCTCTATTAGTTTGCATCTTTTGTATGCAAATATTTTTTGTGCTCAGCTTTTGTCATTGTTATTGTTACTTAGTTACTTATCTAAAATTTAAACTTAGTTGCTACTTGTATTACTAACGGTCACTTCTGAAGATGTATGTAGAAACATACGAAACGTCAAGTTAAAGTTAAATAATTTTGTTTTCCAACATGCGTTTTATTGTCATGTTTGTAACTGCAGTTTGTGTGCTATTTCTCATTAAGCTACGATGGCCAAAGAAAAAGAATTTTTATAATCACCATATACTCAAAGCAAAACAGCCAAAAAGCATTTGTATAGAAGAAAAAGTTATAATTCGAATATATTTTAATCCTGGGCTAGCGTTAACAGGCTTCCACAACAATCCTGCCCGGTTTTTAACAAATTAACCTGACGTGAGCCCGCGATCCAATCGAAAACTAGGCACTTGGTCAGCGGTCAACTTTCCAAAAACAAAACATGTGACCTCGATGAGCTGTACACTTGAGCCCGCGATATGGTCACGTGATACTGGTCAGCAGATACCGTGTTTTGACAGGTGTCAATTGATCATAAACATGGATGTCCAATAATCAAAGAAGAAAACGGGTAAACCAAGGCTGCATGTCTCTGTCAACCTAGTATTTGGAGTATGACAGCCATGTTATACAACTCCCGCCGTCGTGGTGCGTACGCGCCCAGGAGCAATACTGCTAGCCATGAAAACCATGAGAAAATCCATTCATGAGTTTCCTTTTTTTCACTATATGGGTATGGGGCTCCGCTTGGCGGCCCTTTGGGCTGCCAGAGCTCCGCTATTATTATTATATTATTATTATTATTTATTATTATTATTATTATTATTATTATTATTATAAACTATTACTATTGTTTATAATAATAATCATTATTATTATTATTATCGTTATTATAATAATTATTAATATTTTTGTACATTTTTCATTTTTTTTCCTGGTTTTATCTTACACAAGGACATGTAAAGTATCCATTGTGAAGTGGGATTCATCTTAACTAGTTAATGGGACATTGCTCCCTAGTTATGCTCTGTACTTTCACTATTTGACATTTTAGCCATTTTGCATTTGCCTATGTAAACAGATATCATAATTTTGATCTGTTGCAAATGTCAGAGGAATGGTAACAGCTGTGTTAAACACATAATATTATCACTCTGGGAATTAAATGGTTAAATTTAACAAGACCTGTATGCCATTTTTTAGAGCAAAAACACTCGTCATCTTTGAGGGTCTATTCCACTCCCTAGACATCTGGCACAAGTCGTGCAAATTGACAGCCAAACTGAGTGCAGTAAGTACATTATATGGTGCATTGATATTTTAACGAGGAAAATGGGTGATGAATCTGCTTTAATATAAGTAAATATTCACTAGTGTTCGTTCCTGCGCTTGTGATTGAAAATTTCCAGATGCCAGTCTTCGTTCAAAGGTCATGTGCTTGTTGTACAGTCAGTGCATCTGAACAATAGCCCTGTTGTTGCAAACACCAGGCCCCTCAATACACTTAGGGCTTAGAGGATTGAGTGAATTTAGAAATTTGACTTACAACTAGACTTTTACACAGTCTCTAGGGCCAGTCATGACTCTTGTGATACAGAATGTTTCACGATCTTAGATTCTGCCGCCTCAAATTTCCAAATTAAGATCAAAGAGGCATGCACATTAAGTGGGAAAAATCCTCCTCTTAATCAGCAGTTGAGGCATCTAGGTTTGTCTCTTTCCTTTTAATTATGTTGTTTCTTTTTGTCTTTTATTTTATTGTTATGCGCGCGATATTTCGGTTTTCCGCGTATCTCGTATTTCATATTCAAATTGTAACGCAAGTTTTGACGCGTAATTTTGTAACGTACCTTAATATAAAATTCAAATGTACAAACGTTTAAAAGCTCATTTGCAACAAAGATGACATGAGAATGTCGAAACATGTTTTGTAAATTAAAAAATGTCGTTTCTCTATTGAGAATTTGAAGGTAACGTTTCACAGTTCGCAGCAATTTAGAAGGTAACGTTTCACAGTTCACGGTTTAAAAACATCCCTTTAAGTAGAATTAATACTGCCGTACAATTTATTGAAATCGTGGCTTTAAGATCATAAATTAGCTAACAAATAAAGAAGCCTAAGCCGTGTATTACACTGTGATAAAACACGACAGGCATTTGAGAACACGAGGGAAATGTAGAAAGCACGAGCCGCAGGCGAGTGTTTTCTACATTTCTCGAGTGTTCACAAATGACTGGAGTGTTTTATCACAGTGTAATACACGGCTTAGGCTTCTTCATTTGCTTTATGATATAGATTTTACGCGCGCAAAACAATAAAAACACGCTTTTTCTATGTCTTATTCTCTGATAAAACATAGGTTTTTAACCAATCAGAGCGCGCGCAGGGTCCAATCTATGTTATAAAATACAATAAGAGCAGCTTGAAGTAATATTTATTAGAAAAGCGTAGGGCCTTTCAGCTTTGCTCTTATTCAAATCTATGCTTCTGGATTATAAATTTAGATAATCTTATTTCTACTTTGTATGTGGCTTGTTTCCACATGTTACAGATGATATCTACCAAATCTTGTACCTGGGGTCTTCGCCACTTCAGAAACGCGAAGAAAACCTGGGGAAAATCTCGTCCGCAGTCCCTTGCAGGATGGTTCCTGGCGAAAAAGATAGCTTCCCGTCTTTTATTTTGTTCCCAGTAGCTGTCCCACCAGCCTCTGCGAGATGAGTTTTTTTCCAGTTCTAGAGTAGCGTTGTTAAGACCAACCAACCTCGTTCCCAGCGCCTTTTCCCTGGCTAGGAAGACCAACCGCTGATCGAGTTTTGTGAAGATCCTGATTCAGTGTGCAATATATATTGTAGCGTAGTGCTTTTTAACTTAGAGGAAGATATTAATTTATTGTTAATTATATTTTAATTCAACGCATTGTTAGGTAGATGAGAACCCTTTCGAATTTGATCTCCATATTAAAAATAAAAGTGAGAGCAGAAAACCAAAGGAATGATATGTTTGTGTGAACTTTCTGGGGAACTGGAGGTGTTATACCCATTTGAAAATGATTGTCTCATATAGAGAGAATGGAGCCCGCGCTTAATGAGAACGAAGATAGCTAGAGTTCAAACCCATTGTTTCATTCGGGCGCCAACTGCCGTGCGCTGTCACGAACTCTCTTTTTAAGGACAAATTGCGTGACCGGCCCAAAGGACATGTCCATGTAGAGGGGAACCGATATAGCGGCTTATATAGCTGGAGTAGAGCACGACTCGCGGCTTCGCAGCTCGTTTTCGCGAATCACGTTCTATAAGGTCCTATACTACAACCAACTAAACCACCAGCTACGCAAGCTAGAGGCGAACTATTTCTAACGCGAAGAAACCGTTGTAACCGTCACCACGGATTCTGTGGAAACGCCACGAAACATTCCTGTCTCTGCCAATTTCAAGGCACTAACCAGAGTAAGAGCAGTCTCTCCAGTCGTTTGTGTTCTTCCCCGCGAAATTTCCCGGGGGAGGAGACTCCCCGAGGGGGTACTCCCTATAATGGTCTATACCGGGAGGCTCCACCCGAAAGGGGTGCCTTTTTCAGGCTTCAGGTATATTAAAGGGTAGGGATTTCACAACTCGAGGTATATGAAAGGGTAGGGAAATCGGTCATTTAGGTATCTAAAAGGGCCTTTTATAATATTTCGAATAGACACTCCATATGGCTGTATCAGTTTATTTATTAAGCACTACATGAAAATGAGATCAAGACTTCCTAAAGTAGGTATGTGAAAGGGGCACCTTTTTTCCATAAAAGGTATATAAAAGGGGTAACTTTCCGCCAAAATGGTATATAAACCTGGAAAGGGTAAGGGTTGGACCTCGGGGCGCAGCCTCCCCGTATTGAACTTTGTTAAGTACCCCTGGGAGGACTCTCGTATAGAAAGGACGGGGTGCTTATAAGAAACTTTGGAAAGAATCCCTCGGAGGAACCAAAATCCTGTTTTGTGGGTGTGGCTAGAATTTTGTTACCCCTACATGGATAGAAGTACCAAAGCCAAATTGAAACAGTGATCACCTAAAAGGAACTGTTAAAGTTCTCGCTGTGGATCTTTTGAGGCTGAGCAACTTAATTATAAAAGGTTCCAAGACCGCTTCTTTTGACCCCTACAAGGTTTGACGAGCAACCTCGGCTTTTTCTATGGTAATTCCCCCTCCCCGCCCCGCCCCCATCCCCCTATCCGAAGGGGAATTTGGAGCAAAAGAGATACTGTAAATGAATAAAGATGCTGCTCGAAGTCCAGGCCCTGCCCATAAAGCTATTTGCGTTTCGTAGTCACGGATCTTCCCAGAAACTGTCACAATTGTTGACTTCAACAACTCAAAGATTTTCAGGACTTCAAACTGTGGCCAGCATATTGACTGGAAATCTCGTTGAAATCTCCGTTTCTATGGCATTTCCCTAGAAATTTGGAAGGGCCCTGGAAACAAGGAATAGAGATCGTTACCAGATTCCTCTAGAAGAAAACGCGGAGCTGCTCATCGTATCTTGTAGGGGTTGAAGAAGCGGTCGTGGTTCTCAGCAAAGATCCACAGCAGGAACTTTCGCAGTTCCTTTTAGGTGTTGGAAATAAACTCTTCGTGGATTCAGATCTTTGTTATAAGTTGCAAAGCACGTTAGTTGTTTTTAAAAAATGGACAACAACTTTAAGTTTAAAACAAAAACATGTTTCGATCGTTCAGCTCATCTTCAGTTTTGAATTCGTTTACAAGTTCGGTTGAATTAATACCAGCAATGGTCTATAAGTTAAAACATGACACAAGTCAAAATTCCGAAAATATTAACATACAGGGCCGGGTTGTTCAAAGCCCGATTAAGCTAACCCAGGGTAAGCAAGAATTTTTATTTCAGTTTTGTAACTTTTTGGTGAGGTGTTCTGTTTATATTGTTTGCCCTTCAGTTTTGACCTGTAGTGATCTCAAACTATACCAAAACGTTAGAGGCGAAAAACATTTTTAAATAAGAAAACGTAATGCTTCAGTTACCGTTTAACCCTGGGTTAACGTAACCGGCTTTCGAACAACCCGGCCCAGTTTTAAGAAGCGCGAGACATTGAATAACACTTGCGCGAGCACGTTAGTTGTCAGCTGACAGTTGAAATTGTGACCAATTCTCAGCTATCACAATTTACAAGACTAATTGTAAACATCTTTGGGTCATTCTTTTGCAGTTTTCTGGGAACTAAACTTCCGATATGCTTCTTACAAACTGTTCTTTTGTTTAATATTTAAGAAATAGAGAACATGTACCGTGTTTCTATCGAGTTATAGAAACACGAGTGGAAGTTTGGGAGAACGAGAAATTGTTGTGGGAAAATGAGCCGCAGGCGAGTGTTTCCACAGCTTTTTCGAGTTCTAGAAAACAACGGAAGCACATGTTTTCTATTTCTTTGAGAAAACATCGCGACGTGAAAAAGGAAAACAATTGTTAACTTTGATTATCAAAATGTAAATTCTCTTTGCTCGCGCCACCACTACGTCAACAGTGCGCTAGTTCTGTCTGTATCGAGTTATACAAACACGATTTTAAACCAATCAGCGCGCGTATTTTCGTAGGACTGTTTTCTAAATACAAAAAATACTAACAAAAGCCTGATGTTCTGCTAAATTTCCTTCAGAAATGTAACAACGGCCAAGGTACATGTTGTTTATGACACTTTAATCCTACTTTCCTCATTATTAACAATTGCTGCTAAGTATCAGTATTCTTTTTCTGTATAATATTTACAAGTTTAAAGTGTACCTAACCCCAAAGTATTCTTTTCCCTTAAATAAATCTTTGCACATGTTCGAAACGCACTGCGCCTTTTTAAACTAAATCTTGACCTTTTACAGGTTGCAAAAGTTACGAAATCTGGCCATCATCAGTTCTACGACCGAGCAAGTAAGGGGTATAGGTGTATTCCTGGTTTGACGTCACAGACGGGTTTGCATCATAGTTAGTCTTTGTAAACATGTATGCAGAAGACTTTGTGACGTCAAACCGGGAGTAGACTTATACCCCTTACTTTCTCGGTCGTGCAACAGATGATGGCCAGATTTCGTAATTTTGCAGCTTTAAAAGTTAAGATTACGTTTAAAAAGGGGCAAAAAGACGCAATGATTTTAAAACCGGTGCAAAGAATTATTTAAGCGAAAAAATATTTTGGGAGTTAGTTAATTGTCTCCTCTGGTATTGCACTACACTCCAGTTTTCTTAACAGGGAAAATTTCAGAACAATTTCTATCATCATCTCTTAGTGTCCGAATAGTACATGCTGTTGTCAACCATAGAGAGCTCGCATTGTCACCTTTGTGCTTACCTGATTGGAACTTCACCTTTTTGCTACGTCCCTACCTTAAATATTTTTGTTCTTGTGATGTAGGGTCCACTCCAAATATGCTCTG
>JAHPZR010020604.1:0-11472 GCA_019787425.1 Platygyra sinensis | reverse complement strand
CAATTCAGACTTGCCTTTTCTACGCGTTATTATTTGGATGTAGCAAAGCCTGTTGTGTTTCAGTCAAATCGTGTGACTAAACAAAACGTGCAAATGCTTACCCGTGCCACTAAACATGTTTGATTCACTTTTGTCTCCCTATTGCCTTGTTGTGAAATGACTTCGACTTTGTATTGGTTAGTTATTCGGGTTTTGCATTTACGTGTTAACAGTTATCTGGATGTAGCCCTTCAATGATGTGATTTTCAGTAGTGAGAATTGGTATTTCACTATAATCAATTGTATAGGATTATTCAAAGCTTTTTCAGGTGGAAGTTCCCGCCATGAAAATAACACGTACAAAGCAATATCACACGGTTCCAACCAGAGTTCGAAAAGGCCGAGTTGGAACCGATAACGATAAAACAAGGGGAAGAAGTGAACACATCGTATAATATCTCGTCCTGAAAATCGAAAGAAAAGAGTATCATACGATTCTCAGTGATTCTCATACTTTACCTGTCGATGACGCTGTTGGTTATTTCAGTAGACACCGTCAAGAACCTGTCATACGATGTGCTTAAAACCAAGGTTATAAAATGCATCAATAAGGGCTCTGTCCCTCGTTGCTCCGTGTATTTTCAGGGCTGTATATATAGGCAGCGGACACTCTCTTGACCGCGTATATGATGGGTACTACCAGTTGCGTCTGGGCGATGACGAGGTCTAGCTACAGTGTTAAACACAATAAGTTGTGAGACAGACACACACGCCTGATAAGCATACCAACTAACGAGAGCAGTGAGGCAGGAATTGAATTCTTTTGGCATTCTGGGGAAAATTTTCCATTGAAAGAGTTCCCTACTTTTAGGATGTCCTTCCTCACTATATGAGCTGCTCTTGCAAGACACTATGCATCGGAATCTCTTCTTTTCGCTTCTGTCAATATCCCCCCTATGTCATGCCTTGAAGCTAGTATGACTTCTCTGCCTTCTGGGTGAGCCGTAAGGTCCAGGACTGCCTCTAATACTCTTTCCTTTAGACGAGTAGCATTGGTTTTTCCACTCTCAGCTCCTACCTCCTCGAGTTTACATTGATAAAATTTCACTAACTCAGAGAGTGTCAGCACTCCTGGCGATTCCTGTTCCAGGCATTCCTCAATGTAACCTATAACCTCTGCAAACGCTAACTCTTCAAGGTCAACTGATGAGCTGTCGGTAGCATCGCAGCATTGTTTCTTTAATGGCCTCGCGCTATTATACAGTTTAACTAAACAAGCTGCATGATACTTTGCCTCGATTGCTATGAGGTCGCCAGTTGAGAGTTTAGCGATGAGTTTAGTGTTATTCAAGAGAATGGCACTTTCTCTGACTTTCTTGTCCAATTACAGGGTAGAAGCAAGACGTAGGTTGCTTGCGAAATCATTTTTCTCGCCAAAGAAGCACTACAAGATTTTGGGATCAAAAGAAGTAAGACTACGCCTGGATTTTATAGGACTAGACTGGGTTGTTTCACTACCATCTGCGTCACACCCTTTTTCTTCTTCTTCTACATCAGCTTGTTTTCTTTTGTTCTTTGCACGCTCTAATTTAGTACTATTATAATTGTCTCTGCAGGACTTGTGCCAAGAGGCTTTGTTTTCAAGAAGAACATTTTCGATGCCATGTTTAGTTTCATCAACAAATTGAGTTACAGTTATCCCAATTTCCTTGAATTCCTTCACAGCCTTGATGAAAGTACCGTACCCTATGCCTGGGTCTTTTCGGGTTGAATTCGCAGGACATTGAAGACTCTCGTGTTTAGTTTTCTGGCAGATTATGCATTTCCCCCAATCCATGTTTAACTGAAAATAAATTTTTAACTCAGTTTATTGGGTGACTTTAAGGCTCACTCGATGATAAAAAATGCCGCAAAGATGGGTTTAACTAGCTTAGCAATATGGCCAAAGGGCTCATAATCAAAACTCAAACTTTCAAAATAGGTCGAGGAGCTAATTAGAAAACTGATTCCAATCCTACGGAAACGCTACAATTGAGATGACTAATTGCCCTTAGTTAATGACAAAAGCGCCATTTTACATTCGGAGTGTTTTGTTTTTATAAAATTACCATGAAATTTCCCGAAAAAAAAGCTAGTTATTGTACCAAATGCTGTCTTACCTGAGAGAGCTGGAAGTACACTTCATGGACGCCGCCATATTGAAAACCGTGAGAGGCCTGAGTCTGAGTGGTACATTGTATACTAAATAGATTCTCTTGCTATCGCCAAAGACAAACGGGATGATTTTAATCACTTGGGTACAATGGCAAACAGACAAGAAATCCCTTGTCCTCGTGCAGTATTAATTTATTATATTCTAAATTATAAACAAAACAAAAATTATAGCAAAGTGAATCATAAAGAAAAAAGATGAACAGCGAGAAAATAGACTTTTTAAAGTGGCCACATAAAAAAAAAATAAAACAATTTTCACTTTTCGGTATATCTGTGGGCTAAAAACCAGTTCTTCAGCAATTGTAATGCACAAAACATTGAATAATCGTGTAAACAAAATTTCGCCACTAGGTACCCAAGCCTGATAATTAAAATGTTATAACTAGTCACGTGACCGCCTTGAAAACTTAAAGTTTATCCAGGAGCCATAATCGGGGACGGAGACCGTAAGCGCGCGCCATTTCTAGTATTGGGGTTGGCGCCATGATATGGGACAATTTTTCTATTTTTAGAACAAATTGCGCCATCGCCAGCGGCACACGCGCGTACATTGCTGCGAGGATTTTCGCGGATGTCGCGCAAGGGAAATGGCGTCCGAAATTCCCGAAATCGTTTATGCTTTTGGCCCACAACTCAACGCCTTTATGACCGTTGGAATTTTGCTTAAGCATTTTCGCTGTCAGTTGCTCCAGTTTGAATGAAGACAGTGCCGAATTTAGGTATGTCCCGCTTTATATCGATGGTCAAGTTGAATTCGGCTGAGTACAAGAACGTCACATTACTCCAATCTAAATTTTACACAAGAAGATGATTAACAGCTTTTCCATAACAGAGAAAAAAAGACTAGTTGGATATGTTTGGATATAGCAGCTTTTAGGCCCAATAAGTGACAATAGGTTTATGTCCCTAATGCGTAGACGCTGCTTAGTTTTGTTTGTGTAAAAATCCAATAAATTGTCTGTTGTCGATGAATGAGAGCGCCCGCCGATGCGTGTTTTGTACAGCTAGTAAAACATGACAAATTAGACTTCGTACTTTGGTGTGAAAACGTACATCGAACTCATATAATATCTCTAGTTTTTGAATATGTTTAAGGTTGACTAATGTTTGAGAACATATTAAAAGCTTAGCTGAAAATTTGTGAATACAGCAGCAATAATCATAAAAGTTACGATGGCGCTTTTAATGAACTCGAATAAAGATTTCGATTGAGTCAAAACTCCTTGTCTATTTTATTTTCGCAGTGTAAAGTTTCACTATGTGAAAGAAACGCACATGATGTTAGTAGCCTTTTGGTGAACGTTGGTGAAAATCAAGTTGTTGTAGTATCTCAGCACAGAAGACAACGACATAAATGTCTTTCACGATTTGTTCACAATCTGAAAACACCGACTCGGACTTGAAAGTGCACGCGCTGCACTATGCAAATGAAATACCCGTACGAGTCACAGGCGTCAGATTTGCCTTTCAAAAACTTCTGCAAACTCGCCAAATGAGCAGAAACAACAAGAAACTATCAAAAATAGGTTTTGGTTGTGATAAAGCATTGCTTGGCAAACTCACAAATTAACTCGATACCGGAGTAAACAGTTTTCTTACAAAACTTAGCTTTTCTCTACAAAACAAACACAAAAGTTTACGGGAAAAAACTAGCCGGCGAGCGGATTTTATTCATTCACAGCACGAAATTAAAGAAATTCTCGACCCTGAAAAACACACCTTTTCCATTAAATCAGGGCATAAAAGTCCATAGAAGAGTACTGGTTCTTCTCTGCCTTATTCCCTGTCATCGTTGTGAAAAATCGGCAAAAGAATCTCGCAGCTCTCACCACTTTCATCACACAACGTGACAACATCCACGCGAGAGCCCAAGACACGTGCGTGGATCAGCGCGGATATATGACGTCAGGATGGCGCAATTTGTTCTAAAAATAGGAAAATTGTCCCATATCATGGGTCCGCGCGCATCCCAAGACTTACGGTCTCCGTCCCTGATTATGGCTCCTGGTTTATCACAATTTACAACAAATCAATAGTTTTGTCATAACTGATGCTTATTTTCCTAAAACTCTTTCATTCTAAGGAGGCTCGAAAGGGTTTATCGTTGCTATATTGCTTGTGAAACGATGGAAGATTACAAAGAAGGATGTTTAATGGTGTGGGCAAACTATATGTCTCCTTGCAACTCTATTGTTGGGCTATACTTTAAGGGTACTTGTGACGTCATATCAGTTACCATGGCAACGCACAAGGTCCACAAAAGCGTCCTCTAAATTTCAGTTTTTGTAAATTATCTGAGAAACTAATTCGGTGACCTACCATTTTTATTTCTTTGTTGGAAAGTTCCCTAAATTCTTTAACTTTTCAGACAGTATGAAAAAATTCTATCTAGTAGAATTAAATGTATTTAAAGAAAACGCGTTTTATGGCTTACAGAAAATTCCACTAGATAATTTTCCCCGAAACTTTTATATCTGAAGTGCCATTGCGAATGGTGCGTGCATGCAAAAAATCAAGATAGGTCACCGAGCGAACTTTCGAGCTAAAAACAAATGTTTTCTGCAGATTTTATTTCCGGTTCGCGCGATTTTACGCAGCATTAACTTCCGGTGTGCTGATTTTAATACTGGTTCAGCTGACGCGTGCATCTTAGTTATGGCGTGTGTAGATTGCGTGCGCGCGTGCAGCTAAAAACCCTTTCGAGCCTCCTTAAGGCGTTTTTCATTTTTAGCCACTCGTTTCCATGCTAGCAAAATCGGGGCATGCGCAGATCTGGACTCGCAGAGCTTAATTTGGCTTGGCCCTACATCAGAAAATGTTTCCTTTAGGGCCCTTAACAATGGGTGAAAGTTCATGCTTGTATCACCAATTGAACAATTCGAGCTTTTTTTGGTCGATAACAGCTGGACTAAGGTTTGCAAACGTTTTTGAAAAGTTCTGACGCGTACAAGCAGTCATTTGCTAATGCGGCGCGTGCACTTTCAAATCCGAGTCGGTGTTTTCCATTGTCAAGATAAAGATTTCGCTTTCTTTGTTATTGTGGTAAAAACAAATCGAAAGTGGTTTAGCGTGGTATATAGTCTTATCGACAACGATACGCGTATCACAGTGGTCAAAATTTGTTGCGGACTCACTCGGCTGCGCCTCGTGAGTCCACAACATTTTGACCACTGTGATGACGCGTATCGTTGTCGATTTAACAAATTGACGTCAGTTTTTATGCGTCTGTCCTGTTATTGATCATCGAATTTCGTCATAGTCTGCCGTCACAGCTACTTTGACAATGTGATGACGAATTCATGATCAATAACAGGACAGACGCTTTAAAAACTGACATCAATTTGTTTTTTTTACGATAACAAATTGTCGAATTGCCGGCTCTCGCTCGCTGACGCGTCACATGAATTTTAAATTTATGTGTATGTCCGCATATGGACAATAAAAATTAGCCAATGAGCGCGCGTGAATTTCTGCAGTTATCGTAAAATTAACAAATTGACGTCAGTTTTTAATGCATCTGTCCTGTTATTGATAATGAATTTCGTCATCACATTGTCAAAGTAGTCTGCGGATCCACTCGGCTATCGCCTCGTGGATCCACAGCTACTTTGACAATGTGATGACGAAATTCATGATCAATAACAGGACAGAACGCATAAAAAACTGACGTCAATTTGTTAAGTGGATCCGCAGACTACTTGACAATGTGATGACGAAATTCATTATCAATAACAGGACAGATGCATTAAAAACTGACATCAATTTGTTTTTTACGATAACAAATTGTCGAATTGCCGGCTCTCCCTCGCTGACGCGTCGCATGAATTTTAAATTCATGTGTATGCCCGCATATGGACAATAAAAATTGCCAATGAGCGCGCGCGTGAATTTCTGCAGTTATCGTAAAAAAGACTATATACCACGATAAACCACTTTCGATTTGTTAAATTTACAGACTCGTACCTAGTCCTTCACGGTTTGAAATCAGGTAATGGTGTCGTCGAAATTTTTTTCAGAGGATTGCGTGACGTGTGTCAGCTGTTGGCCAGCTGTATCTTTCGCTGTACGTTTATACGTCATGTAGCCAAGTAATGCGACGTAGACAACACAATGTCGTCCAAGAGTTGAGACACTGAGTGATCAATTTTTCGCTTGTATTCAGATATGTTGACTTGTGCAAGGTTAAGAAGCAAAGTCCTTTTTAGTCCGCTGTCATCAGCTTACCAGGTACGATTTACGCGGTCGATTTTAGTTGTAGAAAGACAGGTTAATCAGAGACGTGACTGTTCACACGGACCGATTTCAACAAATTTGTCTCCACTCTGCAAAGACACAGACATGTACATGTACATCCATGCAAACGATTTCGCTGTTTCAATATAAAGTATTTTCTTAACTTCCAAGAGACTAAATACATTTGCTACAACACTGCTTTGATACATTTATTACGTAAGCTTAAACTAATAACGAATCGAAAATTATGGCTGTTAAGCCTTATGGCCCGCTGGTGGGTGGGAGGGGAGGGTGGAATGGATAGCAACAAACAGGCTACATGATTTCCAAACTGTTTTTTGCCCCTGTGTCAAAACAAGTCTTCGTTCAAAAGAATTAATAGGAAAATTTGTTCCACCTATTACATGTATGTACAAATCAAACTCTACATACAGACTCGTTTTTGAAACTGAGACAAAGAAACTCAGAAATGACCTACTGAGCAGACCCTTTCTTTGTCAGTTATGACGAAAGACCACCTCAGTAAGCTGCTTTTCTGACTTTGAGGAAGAAAATCTACTAACTTTTTCCAAGCATAATGTGTTGCAATATCTTTTTTACTTGCATCACAGTTTTCTTAATTATTACTTTTTTGACAAAATTGTGTTTACCTTTTCACCATCCATTCCACTATCCTAGCTAAGTTGATGTTATGCATGCTTCTTTTACATATACATGTATCTAGGACAAAACTCAGGTCAGTTTCTAGATCCCTTGAAGTCCTGATGTTAAATTGCACCAAACCCCAAAATATTTTTTTCACTTAAATAAATCCTTGCACCTGTTCGAAATGCGCTGCAACTTTTTGAACTAAATCTTGACTTTTTTGTAGGTTGTAAATGTGAGAAATCTAGCCATCATCTAACCCTAACCCTAAAAGCACTTTCCTAATGGTGACCATCTATAGGAGATTATCGTTAAATTTTCATGACCTGGGTGATGGAGTAGATACTGATATAATTATAGTCTGAGAGAAAATTGTTTTGGATCTGTCTTGAGATTTCCAGGCCTTTGGATTAGATGTGGTATTCAAGATTCTTTTGGCTATGTACCCAGATCAATGTAAAGATCTACCTCTTTGGATTTAAATGCTGCATGTTTATTTTAAAGGTTATAGGACAGCGTTTTGTTCATCGGGAGCCATTGCATCCTGAATGGACTGAACTGGCAAAGAAACAATTGAAAGGAGCAGATCCAGAAAAGAAACTAACATGGCACACTCCAGAGGTAGTATATTATACAGTGTACAATTGACTGTTTTGCTAATTATAGCCCAATCATCTTAAAGAATTAATACAGAATAAGCTTTTCTACCTGTAGCTCACTTTCAGTATATTTCTGCAAAGTTAAAGGCTAAATTTAAATAATACTGCAATTAAGCAACAAAGCAGCACATGGTACTGGTAATATTCTTGGTAAAGAATTTAAACGTCTTTATTTTTATCCTGCATTGCCAAATGCAAATTACGAATAATGTATGGTACGTAAAGTCTGTGTGCAGCCAAGTGTCTTCGCATCAGGCCAGAGCTTATCACAGTTTTCATGGCATGAAACAACTAGGAGTATTTCTACTTCCCGACGATGGATGCTAGTCCATGGCACAATTACCTCCAGCATTACGTTTGTGGGTATCTGCGATTTATGCAACTGTGTAAAGAGAGGCACTGTTGAAGTAAAGTATCTTGCCTCGCAGAACACAACACAACTTCCCAAGCTAGGGCTTGAACCCAGGCCACTCAATCTTTAGAGGTCAAGCATACTTACTGGTCACCAGTGCCCAACCACATGTAAATGTACATACTACTTTCCTCATTCAGATGAATATTATAAATAATTAACAATTAGACCCGTAGCCGGAAAGGGCTACGAGTCAATAGCCCATGAGGCAAAGCCGAATGTGCTACTGACCCATGGCCCTTGAGGGCGAAGGGTCTAATTGTTTTAGTATCACCCAACTAGTCAGTGTGGGAGGCGCGGTGGCCTCATGGTTAGTGCGCTCGTCTCCGGATCGAGTGGTCCGGGTTCGAGCCCTGGCCGGAGACATTGTGTTGTGTTCTTGGGCAAGACACTTTACTCTCACAGAGCCCTTCTCCACCCAGGTGTATAAATGGGTACTGGCGAATTTAATGCTGGGGGTAACCCTGCGATGGACTAGCATCCCATCCAGGGGGGAGTAGAAATACTCTCAGTCACTTCATGCTAAGGAAACCGGGATAAGCTCCGGCCTGATGGGCCACTTGGCTCGTATGCAGACTTTACCTCACCCAACCAGTCGGATAGAAAAGTCAATAATAAAGTTAGCAAACGCAAGTTGAAAACATATTTATTTGGGGAAAAAAAACGAAAGAAAAACCGGCAAATTTCACTACTCGATGACTATTGCTAATAGTCCCCTAGTAGCGTAGCCAATCAAAATGCAGGATTTGCATTAGTCCACTAGTTGGGTGATACTAATTACTAATATTTACTCCATTATTAGCCTCAGAGTTTTGCTGATAAGAGCCTAGTCATTCCAAAGTAAGGTAGCCAGATGACCATATGGTGTGCCAACTTAAGTCTGGGAATGAAAACCTAGTGTATGACTATAAGTGAAAGCTATATGTTTTAAGGTGTATTTTTTATCATGATTGGACTGTTAATTTAAGTTTCAGTAAAATTTTTGCTCACAATATTTGTGTTCAGTTTTAAAGTTGGGAGTTTTTGGATTGGGAGTGTCTCAGACAACAACGCCATTGTATACTTGCTAGCAGTGTTATATTTGTACATACCGGTACATGTATGGTATTCAGGGTATCGACATCAAACCTGTATACACCAAGACTGACACTCAACACACTGAGGAGGAGATACCAGGAAAGTTTCCATTTACTAGGGGACCCTACCCTACCATGTACACAAATCGACCTTGGACCATCCGTCAGGTAAGCACCCAGTGAGGGAGTTCGATGAGGAAACAAAACTTATTGCATGGTAAAATAAATGTACATGCAAGATGGTCATTATATTTTTCAACATTGTAAGTTGTATATTGGAGGTGCAGAATGTGTTAAGCAGTGGATAGCAGATATACATGTACAGTATATAAATAAATAAAATAATAATAAACATTTATATTGCGCAAATTCCATGTGAATATGATCAAATGTGAGTAACAAACAAACGCGATACAAATTAAACATAACCAGTTAAGAAACCCAACTGGTGGGAGGCTGACCAGTTTTACAAAGTGTAGAGGAGTTGAATCTGGGGCTACCGAAGACAAATCCATCTAGTGGCAGGGAGGAGGATATTAATAGTTCTTGAGTATCTTCAACATACACAGCCTACTGGCTAATTTCACTTATGACTGAAAGAGACCTTATCACTGCTGAAATTTTGCTAGAAAACAAAGACTTGGTATTCTAGATCTTGAAGACAGGCCAAAGAACCAGTCATGCTAGTTGATGTGCTTAGCAAGGTTTCTCCTCACTGCATGAGGGTTGTTACTATAGGTAAATTTGATCACCATGTTAGTCCATGTAAATACTGTCAGTAATTTCATAACATTAATTTGGAAAAAATAATATGCCAATTAATTGCTTCTGACTTGTGACTTGTTATCATTTTTATAGTATGCAGGTTTCAGTACTGTTGAGGAAAGCAACAAGTTTTAACCGCGACAATATCAAGGCTGGTCAGCAGGGACTCAGTGTTGCATTTGATCTGGCCACTCATCGAGGGTGAGTATGTGTTTTGTGAACTAGGATGACACTGTACAGCCGAACCTGTATTTAGCAGGCGGTCAACCTCTATAAGTGGAATATTGAATTTTCTTAAAAAAAGGGGACCACAGTGGCTTGCAGGCTAGCCCAATGAAAAAAATGGACGTGTCTGTTATGGAGGATGACGAGAAAATAGTATTTTGATTACACTGTGCATGTTGTGGTTTTATAGTATCCTTGGTGCATTTGGTAGTTCCTTTGTCTCACATGCATTATCACCATACACCCAAACAAAAGAATGTACCATGATAATTATATTTAACAATTATTCACCGAAGTGGAGGTAAATATCCACCACTTTCACAGACACTGAGGTGAATAATTGTTTTAGTATATACCACACAAGCTGAATAACTAATGGCCAAAAGAGTAACTTTATTTGTGATAACGTACCGACAAAAAGCCATTTTGTTTTTCTTCGGCTGTTCAGAGGTGAATAGTACTTGGCTAATCACCTCTGAGCTAGCCAATCAGCACGTGCGAACGAGTACTATTCACTTGTGTGGTATATACCAAATGGATTTATGCTTCAGACTTCAGACTGCTTCAGACTTTCAAAGAAAGATCGTAATTCTACAAAAACGGACCTTACGTCTTAT
The DNA here is from genome assembly GCA_019787425.1 of Platygyra sinensis. Taxonomy (NCBI): domain Eukaryota; kingdom Metazoa; phylum Cnidaria; class Anthozoa; order Scleractinia; family Merulinidae; genus Platygyra; species Platygyra sinensis. The sequence continues at coordinate 647 of JAHPZR010020604.1, read as the reverse complement.
TTACTTCAGTAAGTCTAAGGAACACACCGTACCGTTCTTTCTCAAATCGAATTGCCTTCCCCTACCTAGCCTATTTTTCAGAGATTGTAGCTATTTATTGTATGATATCAACAGACAGACAGCACCAGTTAGTATACTCAACCAATTCGTTAAAACAAGTCATATTCATAACTACAGAACAAGATCTGTCTCTAGCGACTCGTTCTACGTTAAAGTTCTCTAGAACCGATAAAATGCACGCTTTTTTCTCGAGAATCGGCGCCCAAATTTGGAACTCTATTCCTTATTCGATCAAACTACTTAAACGTTCGTCCTTTCGTAAAAAGATAAAGGAATTATTACTAAATTTCTTGCGGTCTGAAGATGATTATGTCGAAGTCTCCCGTCTTATTAAGTTATTTAATACTTTAGGTTAGCTTCTCTTCGTAATCTTAATGTACTTGGTTTGTTTTATGTTACTTTATTTCTATTTATTGTATAGTAGTGTTTTCTTTGTTATTTAGTCCATCTACAGACAATCCTTGTATTTGTAAAATGTCTTCAGATCTCCCCGCCTCGATTAGTTTATAAGCTATTTGCGGGGGGAAACTAATGTAATTTCTTGTATTTCTAATTTTAATAAAATTTTGTTGTTGTTGTTGTTGTTG
>JAHPZR010020603.1:15000-17643 GCA_019787425.1 Platygyra sinensis | reverse complement strand
CTTGGGACGTTTACGTATGCTCCAACATACAATCTTCAGAAGTACAGGTACCTAAACTACAAAATTAAATTTAAACCAAAGGGACTAATTACCCAAATAAGGAAAAGTAATGACAATGAAAAAGTAAATGAAAAGTAAACAGACCCTAGTTAAATCTTGCTGGAAAAAATCTAAAATGGCTAGAAAAGAAGAAGTTTACACCACCAAACCCAAAAAAAAACACCACAAAAAAACACCCCCCCCCCACAACCAAACACAACAAAACAAACCACACAATCCAAAACACCTCCCACCTCCCCCACCCAACCCCCCACAAAAAAAAAAACCCAAACAAAAAAAAAAAAAAACCAATTACCCCCCCCCCTCCCACCCACCCCACCCCCCCCCCCCCCTCCCCCCCCCCCCCCCCCACCCTCACCCCCCCCCCCCCCCCCACCACCCCCCCCCCCCCCCCCCCCACCCCCCCCCCCCCCCCCCCCCCCCCCCCCCCCCCCCCCCCCCCCCCCCCCCCCCAACCCCCCCCCCCCTCCAACTCCAACACACACCAACACACCACCAAACCCAAAAAAACCAAAAACCACCAACAAAATAACCAAACCAAATACAAACCCCCTCCCCCAAAAGAAGAAGTTTCTTTTTTTGTTTGCTATTTTTACTCATATAATAATAAAGTGTGTGTGTTAAAGTGAAAATAAAGTGTGTGTGTGTGTGTTCTCACTGCCAACATTTTCATTAAGATCTGGAGCTGGTTTTAAATCGCGAATCAACAAGGTTTCCTTAATTTTACAGACTGTCCAGTGACTAAAATGCCAAAGTGGCCTGTTTGGGTCATGTGATCACAGGATTAAATGGGATCACTTTGACATTTTAGCCACTGGGCAGTCTGATATACACTGTAAAATTAAGGAAACCTTTTTGATTCGCGATTTAAAACCAGATCTGCCAACCAGCTCCAGCTCTTAACCACAGCTCTCAATGAAAATGTTGGCAGTGAGAAACTTCTTCTCTACTAGCCACTGATTGATATTTTTTTTCCAGCAGATTTAACTAGGTCTGTTTTCTTTTCTTTTTCATTTACTCTTTCATTGTCATTTCTTTCCTTATTTAGTACAAGTCTTCATGTTTACATTTAATTGTAGTTTTGATATCCGTTACTTCTGAAGATGTATGTTGGAGCATACGAAACGTTAAGTTCATAAATGAAAGTTTTTACAGCATGCGTTGTCTCGTTACGTTTATAACCCCAGTTTGCTTGTTATTTTTACTCATATTGTTGTTTGTTAAAATCGTTTCCTTCAGTGCCAGTCTTTTGTCTGTAATCCTGTGACGGGATCTGTAATCCTGTGACATTCTGTGAACGGGTGTGACAGCACATGTTTCACATGATATTCCGCTGACCTAAATTTAGCGTTCGGCGTTCCGCATTCGGCTTTCTGCATTCGGCGTTCTGCATTCGGCGTTCTGCGTTCGGCATTCTGCATTCGGCGTTCTGCTTTCTGCGTTCAGCGTTCGGCAAATTACCCCTGCCGGTTTATCGCTAGATTTTGTCACATATTACACAGTTATTCTGACAACAACTTACATTTCCCACATTTCAACATTCCCTAAGCTCATCTGTAATAAAACTACGGCGAAAGAGCGTTGATCTCTCTCCAAAAACCCTTTTTTGGACGTGGAAACAGCTTTTCGCCATATATTTCCTTCTAGCGACTAGCAATGTTTGCCCCTGGCGATCCCACAGTTCTTTGCCCATAGCATGGACTGTGGCAAATTAAAACCACTTAGTTATCAATCTCGATTCTAGGCGCGCTCTTCTTTGAATCACATGCCCACCTAGAAATCTGGGTGGTAAAAATTCTGTTGATCTAAGTAGGGGAAAGAACAAAACATGGACCCCTGGTCCATGGACCGGGTCCAAGGAGCCCCTTTCAAGAACTGGGTCATGAACCCCAATTTTTAATACCTTTAATATCACTAAGGTAAACAATAATAAAATAAAATAAAATGAAGTGTACGTAAGTAAATTGAAAAAATAAAAAGAATGAATTCACAGTGGTATTTCAAATTAATCATTAATATTTAAACTCATTCTGGATAATTACAAGGAGAGAAGAGATCTGTAACACATGGAAATGGGTTTGAGAAGACATTCACAGGCTTTTAGGCAAATGTCTTGTTGTGGGCAGTTTTGAAACATGTACAAATCGACACGTGAGTGCTGATATTTTTGCTGCCAGCTTAGAACGCTAGATGTATTAAACACAATTGTACTTTTGGAAATCAGCTGTATACTTGAAAATTACCAGTAAAGGTGAAAATGAGCTGTTTAGCATGACTGTGCTACTTAAACTTGCGCATGGTTTACCGAAACTGGAGCCGTCACGCAACGTATCATCAAAGGTCATCAAATCGTAGTTTATGGATGCAACCTCGACTTGCTAACAATGAGGTAAGGATATCAATTAACACACAGAAAAATAGTGGCCTTTTTCATTATGTTATATCTACCTAACAACAACATTTTATTTAAACACGGTGGGATTAAAAGCTAATATAGCTTTATATGGGGCCGTTTAAAAATGCTAATAGTATAATAAAAAAATAAAAACTGCCAAAAAAAAACATACGAATAAAATTAATAAA
>JAHPZR010020603.1:0-10000 GCA_019787425.1 Platygyra sinensis | reverse complement strand
TGGGTCCAGTTCTAGTAGATTATTGCTTGTCACAAACTCAGCTTTGCCATTCACATTGGATTGATGAAGAGTGAAGAAATCAAGCCTACTAAAACAGTGGCTTCCCACTATGACTGTACTTGTAGCAGGCTGTATCAAGAGAAAAAGAACAAAGGCTGCCAAAACATTCTGACTTCAATAACAATAACGATACTTTAGTTAAGGTAGGGTTTGTGCTAGGCTTAACAGCTAGTGTACAAGTAATCCACAGCCCTAGCATATTCTAAAAAATTAACACTAAATAAGTACAATATTATTATAATTGATTGTATAAAACTCTATTAAACACAGAGATCCAAAAATCTAGAGAATCAAATTACAATAAATTCTGATAACAGCAAAACTTAAATGATCAAATAATTAAAATTAATAATTAAATTTTACTAAACTATAGTGCTTGCTTTTTTTGCTTTAGCTGTATACAACTGTATGACATTTGCACATTCACAAACCAAACATAAAATACACATTGTTTTAGACCTCCTTTGTCACAGATTATGGATACAATTACAATATACATGAGACATTAGCATAAATAAAAAGCAAACTAGTCAAAAACATTTCCTTCTTCATTGTTAGGGTAAAAATGCTACTTATTACATGGCTAGTGCCGTGAGCGGGCAAAATGAACCAAATCGTGCCCTGTGATTGGGTACCTAAGCAGGCAAGATAGAGGTATCTTGCCCGCTCGGGATTACCTGGCATGTCCCGAGATAAAATTTTCCCCTTAGGCCAAATTAAATAAATCCTTTATTGTCCAAGATTTTTCGGTCAAGATGGCTGGATATTGGCCTCGTTCTTTTTTTGCGAGTTTATGGACCTTGACTCTGTCTCAGTCCATAAACACGCAAAATAAGAACTTGGCCAATATCCAGCCATCTTGACCTCATGCTTGGTAAATAACACATATATACAATGCACCAGCATTCCATCTAGGGGGAATAGCAATGGTCCTAACTGCTTGACATGTGAGGAAAGTGAGTGCAAATCAGGGCTGTCAATAAGGACTGTAACCCATAGCACCTTTTACGACTGGTGTTTGATGGACCCTTGGTGTTACGGGTGAACTGGCCTTTTTATGATAACTGCAGAAATTCATGCGCGCTCATTGGTTAAATTTTATTGTCCATATGTGGACAGACACATAAATTTGAAATTCATGCGACGCGTCAGCGAGTGAGAGCGGGCAATTCGACAATTGTTAATCGTAAAAAGCAAATTGATGTCAGTTTTTAAAGCGTCTGTCCTGTTATTGACAATGAATTTCGTCATAACATTGTCAAAGTAGTCTGCGGATCCACTCGGCTATCGCCTTGTGGATCCACACTACTTTGACAATGTTATGACGAAATTCATGATCAATAACAGGACAGACGCATAAAAAACTGACGTCAATTTGTTAAGTAGCTGGTACAAATCACCCATAAAGTAACAAGTTTGTTACAGGTGTGAAGATCAATGCTACAGCTGAATTAAAACTTAATGATGGCCCCGCAAATCTGTCTACAGCTGTGTGTTTATGCATGAGCCAGTTGGGCTTCAAAAACTTTATTCATTTAATATTCAATTGCACAATTTTTACATACTTGTACTACAGTACGGCCAGACATGAAACACAGACGTGTCATAACACAAACCTGAAATAAGAGCAAATCAGGAGAAAGGAGCCCTTTTATGCTTGATCTGCCGACCTCTCTTGGCTTCAAATCCTCACAGCATATTGCAATAATCTGTGCTAGGGTTTCCGAGGTTTCAAATTGTGGTGTTCTTAGCTTCAACTTTAACAGTGAATTTAAATCTTGATCAGCACTCGGAGTGAGAATTGACAAATTAGTATCCTGTGTAAGAACTGCAGAGGAATTAGACTCCTTTCCTTTATCCTCATCGCTAGAATCACTGCCATTTTGCACCTCAAAAACATCAGTATCATTTTCAAATTTGCAGTTGCCACAGAGCTTGTCCAAAGGGAGTTCTGTCACAATGATGAACGATGAAGTTTGCCATGGAGCAATACAGTTGATTTTCCCAGTCACCTCAAGACTGTTCCAGTGAGCAAAAAGTGAAATTATTTGGTTTGGTCAAGTCAGTCCATGAAAATATACATAAACTATCTTCCACTGCACTTGCAAGACTTTTTCCATCTTTGCTCCATGCACAAGTTTTCAAATCTCTGTTCACAAATGAAAACCCAAAGTTACATATAAGGTATGTTTAGTTTACATGCACATACATGTACGTGCAATGTAATTTGCATTTTCTCCAAGCAAATGCCCAGCCCAAAATTCATCTTTAAATGTTGCTACACATATGTTTATAAATGATTTCAAGGGTGCAGCTAGTGGGGGAGGGGGAGGGGGAGGGGGGGGGGTCCTGGGGTGCCTGTTGCCCCTCCTTTGTAAACTTTTTTAAACAAAAAACCATAACAGATGTGGAGGTTGACTTGACAATCTGGTGACTTGTGAGTACCCCCAAATTGACACAGTGTGACTCCTGGCTACAAAATCTAAATCCTAGCCTCCTACACAGACATTCTTCGTGCTTGTCATGCAATCTTTTTCCCCAAGAAGATCTGCTGAAGCCAACGGAACATTATTTCCCTTTGTTTGCCATGGGTGCAGAAATCAAAGCAACAGGTGACTCAAATGAATGGCCCAATACACCTGGTGGTTTGAGAGTTTCAAGGGTCTGGGTTTTCGAGCTTTGCAACGGACACCAAATGCCAATGTTAACACCTGACACTCCTCTGTCCTGCAAGAAGTTAGTTTCTGCTATGCCTTGTTCAAGGACAATTGTTCAGCATAAGAGCAACCAACTGCTCGCAGGAGAGCTCCTCCTATTATTCAGCTTTGAGACAGTGCTAAACTGCTATTATGAATTAAGGGGCATTGATTACAACTCACCTGTGAGAAGTTTGTATCGAGATCACATTACACTCAAATTCCTCGGAAAAACCTAACAACACGGCCGACGTTTTCGACAGCACTGCTAACAATGGAAGAGTGGGGTGCCACACACAACCTTGGGGCAAGCATGCGTTAGAGTACTCCTTCGCAACCTTCACCACGGTTTCTCCAATTGTCCTCCATAAAACCACGACTTTCTCTTTCAAAACAATAGCAATAAAATATCCGCTGGATCCTTTCGTTAACACGCTGCATGATATTCCAAACACAAAGTTTTCGAATTTTCCAACCAAAAAACGTTCGGATTTTGAGGTAAAAATCGTTTCACCGTCGTTGCCTTTGGAATTTACGGGCGACAGCCACACACTTTCTCCATCAGTCCATACAAATTCACCTGACTCAACGTTTTGAACATTTTTGCGTAGTATTTGGAAGCTTTGGTGTAGATAATTGATGTTTGACCGTAATAAATTGCAGATCCCAAGTTCGAAGTCTCCCACCATATTGATACTGAGCTTGGTCCCAGGCCTCCATAAGTTGACCACAACTTTCTCAGAAACGAAACGGTATTGTTTTCAGTTCAGGGGTGAACTATTTACATAGTGGAGGTAATATCCAATCAGAGTAAGTTCGTAATTGTAAATGTAAATACGGCGGCAAAATTTCCGCCAAAATTCTGTGCATCGAAATGCAACATTTCAATTGTTGCCTTTTACGAAATGGGGAATTATCGGTTGAAACTCTCTTTGTCGCTATATAACACAAGAAAACTACGACCTGGACTTCTAATCGCATAGTGATAGTAAAAGGGGAATATATTTTCGAGGTGTAGACGCCGCCACAGCACGCGATTTGACCCTCAGAGATATTTTAAGCCGATTGAAGCAGTTAGTTTTGTTTAGTTCAACAAAGAAATGGTACTGTTTTTTCGTTTTAGAGTGATTTATCAATGTATTATCAATCTTACGCTTGTAATTCACAAGATAAACATGTGCAGCAAAAACATCTTGTTGAAACTTAATTTAATTACGAGTCACGAAAACAAAAGGAACTTAATGTCATATAAAGGCCAAGTAAAAAAAAACACACATGTTTCTCGTCCGGATTTTTATAAAAAAAGAGAGCGGGCGGTTTTTTTTGTTATTTATTATTTCCTATTGCATGCTTTCTTTACACATTATTACCTTCCCCCAGGGATACGTTGGAGCTCTTAGGTCAAACGAAACATCAGATATTGATTTAAACACAAGTTTGTTTAATTTTGATACGCACAAAGGGTTAACAGTGAAAACTGTTTACATTATTTTGGTGTGTACACAGCAGCAATGGGCTTTACACATAATTGATGTTATAAGAACACCTTCTTAATGTTAAAAAACACTAGAACGGTGTACAATATACACCTTTTGGGTGTATTGTGACACCGCCATAGGGTTTTGTTAACCCGATTTTCAAGACAGAGGAGAACTAAGTACAAGGTAAAAGTGACGCATGTTAGTTTTTGCTCATAAAAACGTTGCCGTAAAAAATAATAAAAAAAGAGATGCAGCGCTAAAAAATGAAGCGGGCGGAGACGAGAAACATGTGCTTTTTTTTTTACTTGGTCTAAAGGTAAAAATAACTGGGGCCCGTTTCTCGAAAGACCCGGTAAATTAACGGGCCCGAAATCCTATTTTAAAATCAAAGTCTAGTGAAAAGTAGGGTGTATTCTGACCTCTTATGAAGTCCATTTTGCTTCTTTAGCTGAAAACTTTACTGTACAATTTTCAAACCTTTTGAAACTCACAACTTGAATGGAAAACAAAACAGCTTAAGAGGCCCGGTAATTACCGGGAGCTTCGAGAAACGGGCCCCTGGCTGAGCCTGAAATGTTGTAAGTCAGACTGGAACGATGTGATTCTAAAGAAACGAAGATATCTGTTTCTTGCTTGATTTAAATGTGATTAAGATCACAACGGCGACATAACTTTGGTCAAATCGGACTTGTCAGGAATAACAATCCCGCCTATTTTCTGTGGATGCTTACGGGAAAAGCAAACGCACTTGGAACGCTTGGACGATAGTACTGACAAAAACGATATACCGTGCAAGGTAACTAATTCATCCAATTGTATTTTAATTAACCTTGCTATATTACAAAAGAGGTACAATATGGCTTTCTTGTAAGGTGTCGACATTTTATAGATTTAATTGAATTTGTCAAGTTTTCCGCCACAATTTGAGAAACTTCACTTCTTGTGGAGGGCGTCTAATTATAAGCTTTTGGAAATAACAAACTTTTTGTTTTCAATTTGACGTACCGTGTCTTAGCTGGTTTCCGTGTAAACACCGATAGCAACTGCATTTTGTCTTCATAAATAAGACGAAGGTGGAGTGTGTAAATAGTTGCATAACTCTCGTCACACGTAACACGTCCTTTTTGAAAAGAAAAATATATTGCATCAACGACAACAAAACGAAGAGTGCCGCAGCAGGCATTCGAATCAAGCACTGCCTGGCACAGAAATGGAAAAAATATATGCGTCAAATGCTTTTACCTCTTAGTGTTATTTAGCCTCACACGCAATACTTTGAATTTATGAAAAATTGGCGGGGCCGTGCGGCCCACTTCCCGAAGCATTTACCCTGCTTAATTAATTAAGACCAAAATCTGCTATTTTTCAACCCTATTTATGACCTGTCCCTTAAATTATGCCCTATCTCAAACCTACCTTGGCCCCCTATATCATAAAGTTTGAGCTTCCTGGATCTCCTGCCTTATCAACTATTGTCTGATTCTTGGTTTTATCGATAATGATGAAAAACTAGCTTCTTTTAAAAAGACTGAACATACAAAATTTAAGCCTAAAGTGCAAAAAACCATGCCCAGCTGGAGACCAAAATGACCAAATTGGATACTCTCTTTCGGACCTAAATGTCTCAAAAAAAAACATACCCTCTCAGGCTGGCCATACCTGTACCCATATGAGGGAGTATAGGCCCCTCTCTCCTTGGGCAGAGAAGAGTGTCACAAATAAATACATTTCGAAGTGCGGTAATGTGTAGAAAACTTGAATTAATTTATATCTCTTCCTTTTCTACCATAGTTTCAGTACTATATGATCCCGCCTTGACGAAAGACCCCAAGCTCTGGCAAATAAGCGAATCACAAAGCAGCGCATTAGCACAAATCCTCCTCACCCCGGGACTTCTCATGCACAAGATATCAAGACACGAGCCTTTCTGAGACTGGATATCTTTCCGGAAACGAAACACTATTTCTTTCTGAGAAATAGCTTCTTGTTGAGACTCCGATTGCGTGTAGGTGACATACGTAAGACTATCGCAAAAATGGTCTGTGGGAAAACAAACTAGTGCACTTTTGGAAAATAGATAAAATTTAGGTCACCCTGATCAAGAGAAAATGATTAATGCCCTGATTAATTAGAGAGTTCCAGCTAAGGCCCTGTTTACAAGCAGGTAGGGTAACCCTAGTGCTAGGGTTACCCTAGCAAGAGGGTTACCCTAGCAAGAGGGTTACCCTGGCACTCGCACATTTCTTCTTATTTTGAACGACGCATTTACAAGGCAGCTAGGGTAACCCTAGCTGACTGCTAGGTTTACCCTAGCGGGTAACCCTAGCGCCTTGTAAATGCTCTGCTAGGGACGAATTACGGTCGTTTCGCCCCAAGTCGTTTCGCCCCAACTTAGAGTCGTTTCGCCCCAACTTAGAGTCGTTTCGCCCCAACTTAGAGTCGTTTCGCCCCAACTTAGAGTCGTTTCGCCCCAAATTAGAGTCGTTTCGCCCCAACTCAAAGTCGCTAGTATAGAACAAGTCTTTTCACCTTTTTCATAGTTTATTGAACAGTATTTACCTATTTACATGTTCTTACTATTAAAACCTATATTTACGTTACAACAGTCGCGTCAAGAAACTAATTTCCGACCGAAACGAACCGAACCTATTTAAACGGAACTCAAGCTGACCAAGTCTAAATCACATGTTAGTACTATAAACTCTATTAAAACCTATATTTTCTTTACGTTACAGCAGTCGTGTCAAGAAACTAAGATCCGACCAAACCGAACTGAACCTATAGTTAAACGGAACACAAGCTGACCATGTCTAAACCTAAACGAATTAAATGAATGCTAATATGACCTAACTGGTCCATTGAGTCGACTAGATTCTTTGAGCAATTGCTCTGCTGATATAGCTTTGGATGTGTAGTTATCCCAGAGCTCAAAAATCTTAGTTTGGAGGCGACGGTACGTTTGCCTTTGGATTCGTTGCAGTTTACGATCGGAGACCAGCCTTACTTGAATTGCGAACAGTTTGGCTTCTTTGTGGAGGTACTGGATCAGGATGTAGAACGGGATATGAACTCTGCCCCCAGCGTGTCGGTTAAGGCCGTTGTGCCAGCCCTCTAAGTCGTTATTGGTGCGGACGGCTTGTCCATAAATGCTCCAGGCTTTTGGCGGGAAGATGGTGCTGCTGACCCAAGTGTTTTGAACATATTGCATCACCTTCTCTAGGGCGTCGTTTACTGGCACTGGTCTGCAATTTGGCGAAGGCTGCTGGTATCTCGGCATGGGGCAAGAATGGCAGTGCCATCAGCTTCCGGAGGAGTCGGTGCGTGCCATCATCCTTGTCATAGGCAACTGTAAGTCCTAGCTCTTGGACCTATAAATAAAACAAATTATCCTTTTAGTCTAGTTTAGAAATCTGGCGTAAACATTTCCTTTGTGGCTTTGACCAATTAAACAAAAAGTAAAATCAACTAAGTCTTTACGGACTGTTTTACGGACGCTCTGCATTCGTTTAGTTTGGGGCGGGCGGTGCACTGCCAGTCGATGGCTGTCTTTCCTCTGCGTTTGACATTGTACCTGTAGCCCAGGCTGTCGACCAACATTTCCCGCCTTCTCTTAGTCCCATCCATCACTATCTCGAACTGCAAACTGTTACCAGTGTCCGCATCGGGCTGACATGGTGTTGGATCTTGCAACGAGGACTCTTCCACTAGCTCAGGTAACTGGACGTGATATGGTCTGGAAGACAGAAGATTCAGTTTCCATTGATTTAGAACGTTTCGTTCAGAAGCAAAAATGCTATTGCTGTGATTTAATAGAGTGACACTGGATTACTGAGAAATTCAATTACAGTCGAACCTCTCCAGTCGTTGTATGTCAAAAAACGACTAGCGAATGCTATTCAGAAGAACATTACAGACTTCTTTAACGCAAAATAAATCAATAACAAAGAACTTTCATTAAATACTCTACTGTATGTTAGTGTTCGCTACACTTGTTACTGTTCGGAAATTGTATTATAGTTTGCCATATGTTTTTGGAATTGTATAGCTTGTGTTATTGACTTAAAGAAACATCTAGAATAGTTAGAAAATAAAGAAACTCACCAGACTCATTCAGAACGCTGGCTGACTCTGCTGGGTTGCTGGCTGACTGGACTGACTCGGTTTGGATGGTGGCGGAAGAATCCGTATTCTCCAGTTCAAATGCTATACTGGATACTGCCGAGTACATACTAATTTCCATCACAGTTCCAAGTGAGGTAGCGGAAACTGTTGATTAATAAATATTTCGTTAGAACTGTATGTTTCACAGTTTTCAGAATGACAAATTTGTATTTTTTCATAACCCTCCTTTGCCCCAAAAGATACCAACGATGTTTCAGTTACCTTCATTCCTTGTGCTCTCAAAGTTTGGAATCATGGCACGCGTATTGGAACAAACCCCACATTGCCAAGGGATGTCATCTCCAGTTTGCACAGCTTTCCTGTAAATTTCTCTTGAAACTCCACTGCTGCATTTTCTGTGCTGCCATTTGTTGCAGCCACCGCATAGAAGGGCTTCTTGACGAGAGTTTACGAATTTTTTACACTGAATGCATGAGTATGCCATTTTCCTTAAGAATTTTCGATAAGGGTTTGCAGTGCAAATGAATGAATGAAAAGAAGTTGTGCCGGGTGGGTTATATATACGTACACCCTAACGAGAGCAGGATCGAAATTCTGATCATTTGATTGGTTTATGCTAATGTTGTTTACTTCTTTTGTTACAGTAAACTAAGTTGTTGGTGGTGAGAAACTAAAGGAAAAAAATCACACCTGCCTCGCGCTTGACACTAATTACCAGTTACTGTTAACTGAGAAATTCACAAGAGCCGGCGTTATTCAATCAAAAGGTAAACGCCGAGGGCGTTTGATGCTCTACAGGTAAAAGCTGCGTAATCAAACAAATACATTCAGACTCAATGGCTTTTTAACCGTGCAAATGCTTAATAAAAAGGTTTAATGGCGTTTGATACTCTACAGGTAGAAGCCGTGGGAAGGTTTATTAAGTTTTTACAAATATAAGATCAACCGGCCGCGCATTATCAACATGGCGTGGGCGGGAAAGAGAGATTGGGGAGAGTGAAATGAACAATTTAAAACGTAACCAGCAAACTCATGACACAAAGGTGACATTTTATTCCTCGTGTGATTTGTAAATACATTGCAAATTACTTTAAACTAAATGACTCTGAGTTGGGGCGAAACGACCCTAAGTTGGGGCGAAACGACTCTAAGTTGGGGTGAAACGACTCTAAGTTGGGGCGAAACGACTTGGGGCGAAACGACCTGTTTTCCCTAGGGACAACTCGCCTACCCGGGACAACTCTATTTTGGCTCCAAAAAGCAAAATATGATTACAATGCCGACAAAATCAGCGAATTATGACCCAGAAAACGTCAAGTTCTTTCACAATTTTTCATATTTTTGCTTTGGAAATAGTTATTTTCCAGTTTTGTTATCTGTTCGTGCTTTACGTACAAAGTTACCGAAGCGTAACAAGCGCAAATTTGTCTCGGGCAGTAGGGTTGCCCTACCTGTAAATTTTGCTTGTAAACCCGGGCTATCTTTTAACCCTCTTGCTAGGGTTACCCTGGCAGTAGGGTTACCCTACCTCCTTGTAAACAGGGCCTAAGCTCCAACGACCTGCTAAAACAGAGCACCAAAGCTCTAGGAAGAGGACTGAATAGCGGCATGGATCGTAGGCGCCGTGCGCCCTACAACAAC
>JAHPZR010020602.1:7500-10000 GCA_019787425.1 Platygyra sinensis | reverse complement strand
GCATTCTTTTTTGTTGCACAGTTAATTCGACAAAGTGCTTAAAATTAAGTCACAGACATTGTGTTGCAGTTACTACAGCCTGAGTGTAGCCTGCGAATGCAGACATATTTCTAGCAGTCATTTGGTTTCACCAAAAATAATGGCAGAACCGCTCAACCCAGTGACAGCAGGAAACATGTCTGCATTTGTAGGCTACCAAATCACCAGGCTTCTTACAAAGATTAATAAATACAAATTAGCATACTTAAAGGGGCACTGTCACGGTATTTTAGCGTCATTTTACATTCAATTTGCCGAAATATGTTCCTGCATCAATGGAAACCCAAAAATAATGATGCAGTTTTGTTATCTAGGACTTTATCACTACACCGAAACCATTTATTGCCGCCTAGCACTTAGCATGGCAAGGATGGAAATGGATTGAAATTTGAAAAAACTAACCAGTTTTTTCAAATTCTAAAGCCATTTCATGAAAACATTGCCAGAAATTCATTATGGTTTGCTCTCTGAGCCACCATTCGTTTGATATGTTTCTTTTAGTCCGTTTGAGCATTTTGGGAGCGAGTTAAGTTACCAGGTAAAGATTTCAGCAACGAATGAAGCTGAAAACAGCAAAACTCCTGTGACAGTGCTCCTTTAAGAGTTGCATGGAGCTACATTGTACTCCAGTCCAACCTTCATTGTCATCTAAATTGGTCATGATGTGGAACAGTAATGTCATTTCATTAAGGGCCATTACAAAACAATGGTTATGCTTCTTATTACGCAGTCTTAACACTCAGGTCAATAACACTAAATTGACTGTCAATACACAGGTGAATATCTTACCTTGAAGACCGTTTTTGGAGTAGTCACCAAGCATTTCAGGGACTTCATTTAATGTCAGTTCAGATATTAAAGAGGTCTTGTTACTTCCCGATGCCTCAACACATCCCTTAAAAATGCTTCCATCTGGAAGCCTTAAGGATGGTGAATGTTCACTGTTTGCAACTACAGCACATGAAACATTTCGTCCATTTGTTAAAGTAACAACATCTTCCTGACTGATCTTTTGCCCCACCTTTTCTCTGTGGTCATCATCTATGAATACATTTAAACAACTCAAGCTCACTTCATACTGCCCACAAATAGCAGATGGTGGAAAAACCATCATGTTGGAGCTGTCTTTTGCTTTTCCAAGCAAAGCAAGGAAGCTGTTGGTGTGTCCAGGAATAAGACATATTCCTTTGGGTTTTGTGGCTGGGTCCAGTTCTAGTAGATTATTGCTTGTCACAAACTCAGCTTTGCCATTCACATTGGATTGATGAAGAGTGAAGAAATCAAGCCTACTAAAACAGTGGCTTCCCACTATGACTGTACTTGTAGCAGGCTGTATCAAGAGAAAAAGAACAAAGGCTGCCAAAACATTCTGACTTCAATAACAATTTATAATGATACTTTAGTTAAGGTAGGGTTTGTGCTAAGCTTAACAGCTAGTGTACAAGTAATCCTGACAGCCCTAGCATATTCTAAAAAATTAACACTAAATAAGTACAATATTATTATAATTGATTGTATAAAACTCTATTAAACACAGAGATCCAAAAATCTAGAGAATCAAATTACAATAAATTCTGATAACAGCAAAACTTAAATGATCAAATAATTAAAATTAATAATTAAATTTTACTAAACTATAGTGCTTGCTTTTTTTGCTTTAGCTGTATACAACTGTATGACATTTGCACATTCACAAACCAAACATAAAATACACATTGTTTTAGACCTCCTTTGTCACAGATTATGGATACAATTACAATATACATGAGACAATAGCATAAATAAAAAGCAAACTAGTCAAAAACATTTCCTTCTTCATTGTTAGGGTAAAAATGCTACTTATTACATGGCTAGTGCCGTGAGCGGGCAAAATGAACCAAATCGTGCCCTGTGATTGGGTACCTAAGCAGGCAAGATAGAGGTATCTTGCCCGCTCGGGATTACCTGGCATGTCCCGAGATAAAATTTTCCCCTTAGGCCAAATTAAATAAATCCTTTATTGTCCAAGATTTTTCGGTCAAGATGGCTGGATATTGGCCTCGTTCTTTTTTTGCGAGTTTATGGACCTTGACTCTGTCTCAGTCCATAAACACGCAAAAAAAGAACTTGGCCAATATCCAGCCATCTTGACCTCGTGCTTGGTAAATAACACATATATACAATGCACCAGCATTCCATCTAGGGGGAATAGCAATGGTCCTAACTGCTTGACATGCGAGGAAAGTGAGTGCAAATCAGGGCTGTCAATAAGGACTGTAACCCATAGCACCTTTTACGACTGGTGTTTGATGGACCCTTGGTGTTACGGGTGAACTGGCCTTTTTATGATAACTGCAGAAATTCACGCGCGCTCATTGGTTAAATTTTATTGCCCATATGCGGACAGACACATAAATTTGAAATTCATGCGACGCGTCAGCGAGCGAGAGCGGGCAATTCGACAATTTGTTATCGTAAAAAA
>JAHPZR010020600.1:0-10513 GCA_019787425.1 Platygyra sinensis | reverse complement strand
GGGCGGCAGACAAATAGTCAAGTTATTGTATCAGGCGTACCTTCCCGCCGCAACAAAAAATATAAGGGACGCCTGATCGCGGGTTACGTTTCGTTGGGTGTTTTGCCGGTTTTCCAAAGTCGCATATCAACGAAAACAGGCGGTGGTAATGGAACCATTGGTTTTATTGTGATTCGGGACTTTTCCTTTAGAGGAGAGAGCGATTTGTGGAGTGACTTCTGCCCAGCGATCTATGAAGTGGTCCGCCCAAGTCCTTTCTTTTAAAGGAGTTACAACGATTCCGAGTTAATTCACTATACGGCGTCAGAATGGTTTCAAAATCAGCACAAGAGACAAGAACGCGACACATTTGAGGTAGGAAAACTTTATATCAAATTAGATAAGTTATTTACCGAATTTTTTCACGATCGGTGACTTTCCCAAACAATTCTCTATATACCCAAGCTGTCTCATACACCACGTACACTCTTTTTTTATATGAGAATATATTTTATAAGAATATCGAGGCTGAAATTTGCGAAATTTTACGAATATTTTAAGAATAAAGCCGAGGCTGAGATTTTGAAAAGGATAGATATAATCTTTTGTGTTGAAACATCTGTAAATACAACACAATTTTATGTTTTAAACTTAACCATATAAAACAACCCTTGCTGGTTAACAAAGAGTTTACTGCAGTGATTACACTTAGGCCCCGTCCACACTAATCCGTTTTCAAAGGAAAACGGAGCTGTTTTGCTCCGTTTTCAAAAAGATTTGCGTCCACACTTATCGTTTTCGTATCGTTTTCGCCCGTCCAGACTATAACGCCGTATCAGAAAACGCTTTTATACCCTCATTGCGCTTGCTCAGATGTATTCGACGCATGCGGATTTCAATATATGGGCCCGCGAAATTGGCGCCATTTTGGATATTCACGGTTGAGTAGTCTGGCGCCCGATCGTGCTGACGTCACCGTTTTCAGATAGCATCGTTTTCTCCGTCCACACTAGAAACCAGCGTTTTCAAAAAGCATCGTTTTCAAATCGCTCCACTCTGGAGAGCGTTTTCGAACGGCTCCGTTTTCGGTGATCGTTTTTGGCGTTGTAGTGTGGACGATAGCCGTATCTGGAGCAAAACAGCTCCGTTTTCGTTTGAAAACGGATTAGTGTGGACGGGGCCTAAGAAAAGATATCCCACTTAAGACAAAAATTGATAAACCGATTGAGACAAAAATGACAAATTCGATACCCTGTTTAAGACAAAAACTTCGAATTCACGATGACAACATAACAAATTTCACGCGAAAATATGGCATCCAAAGTATCAAATATAAGATCTGGGTGGAGCTGTCAAGAAATTTCTGTCACCTTAGTGACATTATACGAACCCCCGCTTAGAACGAATTCGTTGTATGGAAAGCCGACAGTCGTTTTCTCGCCTCACAAGCCCGCAGGGCGTGTGAGGCTCGCACCAAGCACCAAGCAATATGAATGGTCAGGTGTTTCATGTCTGGAACGAGTCGACCTTCTTATGAACTGTTATCTTCTAACGAATCACCTGATCGACGCCCACTGTGCGCATCATGACATCGCACCAGTATAAGGTCATTTCTATTGTCACATGAATGTCCACGTCTAAAACGCGTGCATTCGTCGTGCTTTGAAGGTAAAATATTGACTGTCTTGTTTTTCTGGCTGGATCTGGGTTTCTAATGTCCTTCGTCATGTCCTTCGTCTTCACCTTCTAGCTCAGTCCTCTTTCAGCTTGCTCTACTTTGGTTTGCTTCTCTCTATTAGCTTGTTCTTTTGTGGAGCTCGATTCAAGGTTTAAAACTCCAGTTGTAGGTGATCGAGAGGGGGGTGTAGGCGAGTGACTGTCCTTCATAAGACATATGATACAATCGCCACGTTATTTGTCTGTGTGCGTCTGAATGGCAATGCGTGTCAGTATAAAGTTGGAAATTCATTGACACGAACTGTCCGCCTTTGTACACCTTGAACGACGAATTGAAATCTTATGTAGATTGCTTTAACACTAGATGCATAAAGCGGCCTTCACACGGTAAACTTAAATTGGCGAACTCGTGTTCAAGGAAAACTTCAAAAAGCTGGCAAACTCGTTCCTTCACAAGTCCAACTCGCATCAAATCACAACACACGGTAATTTATAACATGGCAGACTTAGGGCGCGTTCGTTTGGGATATTCTGGAATATATTCCGGAATATATTCCGGCTATTCTGCTCCTGGGAGCAGAATAGCCGGAATGGAAACTAGGTATTCCGGAGTGAGAATAGCTCCCAAACAAACGCTTACTCGCATTGTTCCAATTATTCTTATTCCGGATTGATCCCAAACGAACGCGCCCTTAGTGCAGTCGCGTCCACGAAGAACCCAGCTCTATATACCGACCTAACGTTATGATCACAACTCAACTCACGTAGAACAGTGAAACCGAAGAAGAGAGGATAAGAAACAGACAGAGGCAGAGAAAAGTTCGAACGAAACCCAGTTTGTCCGCTAGTTTTTAGCGTCTTTATATAATTATAGACTACAGATGAAACGTCTCACAGGCAGCCGGGCAAATGTACGAACCTCTTCGACAAATTTCATAGTGACCTCATGTTTATCTTGACTGCGTCCACCACCAAAACGCAAATAAATCAAGCGTGTTTTGATTGGATGACAGCAAAAACACATGTTTGCGAATCGTTCACACGTCAGATACGACTAAGTTCACCATTACGAAAAAGTTGGTGAACAAGTTGTCGTCAACTGTTTTCTCGCGTGGCTGCCGACTGTTTTTGTACATGTGCAGTTCACACATACTAACTTGAGTTTTCCAACACGAGTTTGCCAAATCAAATGGTGGAATAGAGAATTAACTCTCAAGTGTAAATTTAAGTGTTATGTGAGACCCATGAAAGACCCACTGGGCGTTGGCCCTAGTAAAGGGAATTAGGGAACCACACGAGGTAAAGAAAAAATTCTTTTGGCGGTGGGAATCGAACCCACGACCTCCTGATTAGCCTACGGTTACTCTGCCGACTGAGCTACGAGGTCGGACAGAGAAAGTCGGGGACGATTTAGGTGGTGAATCGCGGCGAAGAGAAAGTAAGGGTACATATGAATATTGTGCCGCGTAACACCACCTAAATCGCATTACATTATTTCGACATTAAAATGACCGAGCGTAATGCGATTACGATCTCCCATTACCACTAACGATTGATAGGATTAAGCAAAGGATCATATCTATTAGTCGCTAAGGATGTGGTTGGAACATCCGATGCAAATTTCTGCCCGCAAAGGCACTAAATTGCTAGAAAACGTACTTGAACTTAAACTAAGAAAACTACAGAAAGTAATGCTCAAGCTTGTCACGACACAGTATCAAGTCAGACAGAGATCGGTTTATCCGCCTTTGTACATCTTGAAAAGGAAAAAAAACAAAAGGAAAACAATGTATTAAACTTTCATCTTAAAATACGCAAGATGCAAACAAATTTAGATATATGGAGAACAAGAAATCTCACATTGTTTGGAAAAGTTATGATAATCAAGTCTCTAGGACTGTCACAATTAGTTTATTCAGCCTCGACGTTAAACGTTCCCAAGGATATCACATCAATTTTAAAAGCAAAACCATTTAGTTTTCTGTGGAACAACAAAAAAGATAAGATTAAAAGGGAGGGGCTTTACCAAGATATCCATAAGAGCGGATTGCGTATGGTAGACACAGAAATATTGTTCAAAGCTCTTAAACTGGCCTGGATCCCTAGACTCTTGTCGCCAGGAAATTCAAAATGGAAAACAGTCCCAGATTACTATCTAAAAGGAGCAGGGGGTCTCAACCGTTTTTATTGAGATGCAATTATGACGAAAAATATCTACCCTCATTGCCGGTGTTCTATGGAAATATTCTAAGATACTTTAGAGAATTAAAAACTCTATATAATCATAATCAAGACCAAAACATAATTCTATACAATAACAAAGATATACTTATTGGAGACAAACCCTTTTTTTATTAGGGAATGGTATCAAAATGGCATCCAGTCAATCCAAGACCTTCTAACAACGACTGGTCAACTAATGTCGTATCAAGACTTCATGAACAATTACCACTGTAAAAAGACTAATTTTCTTCATTATTATCAGGTCATTAGTGCCATCCCAAAACACCTGCTAACTATAGCAAGAAATGGGGCCTTAATTAAAAAAGAACTTTATCTTAACAAAACCTTTAACTTTCAGCTTGACGAATCTACACAAATAGACCTGATTAAAATTCGAACTAGTGATTTTTACAAATTGTTCAACACCAAAATGCACGCAGCAGAACATAGGGGCCCCCAAAAATGGAACAACTACTTTTTAACAAAAAAAGACGTGTGGAAAAAACGTTTCGCCTCCCTCAAAACTCTTTGTAAAGAGCCCAAGCTTAAAGAATTTCAATTTAACTTTATGCACCGAATTATTGTAACAAAAAGAGAACTTTTTCGTTCATGATGGTATTCAGTCAGATGATGACTGTATATACTGTGGCGAAAAGGACTCCATTGACCATACTCTTAGTGAACTGATGTCCTTTTGTAAAAAAATTTTCTCATGAGGTCATCAGTTTGTTCAATGTAACGAACAAAACTCACTTCAATCCGTCCGTGGAAGTGAAACTGTTCGGTGTTACATCCGAACAATTTGGAAAAAATGTAACGAAGAAATTTAACTACACGATGCTCTTCATGAAATATTACATCTACACTAATAAACTACTTACTAGTTCAATCTTACTTGCTGATTTTGTAAACAAAATTTCACTTAAATACTGAATCGAACATATTGAAGCATAAATGATATGAGAAACAAAAGTTGTCTCCTCCACCTTCCTGTTATTCCCACAGTTTTATAATTAAAGTAACTCCTGATCACTAAATGCATGAAGTATTAAATGTCATGATTAATTAATGTATATAGGATGTAGCATAAGTGTTCTTTGTACTATCGAAATGGTAACATTTAAGAGTTGTAATTATTTATTGGTAAATTAGTATTTTATTGTAAGTAGAAGTGTATTTACTTTTATAAAATTGTAAGTGCATGACTAATAAATAAAGTTGTTGTTAAAAAAAAAAATCTTGAACGACGAATTGAGAACTCCGAGCGTTTTAACACTACACGTACCAAACAACAGACGCTCAAAACGGCAAACACCACTGAGGCGCAGAAAGAAAACAACTAAAAAGTTGAAAACATCTGAATACATGAGCAGATATTAATTGTTTTTATTGGATTATTATCTCACGAAATGTTCAGCAGTTAACGCTAACAATCCAGTGACTGTTAAAAGCTGGATGAAGTTTTATGAAAGAAGACAAGAAGAGGATTTGACATCTTAGTGCAAATTTTCCCTAAAAAATCTTTCCTTAAATATCAAAAAAGCCCAGGGGCCCGTTTCTCGAAAGACCCGGTAACTTAACGGGCCCGAAATCCTATTTTGAAATCAAAGTCTCGTGAAAAGTAGGGTGTATTCTGACCTCTAATGCAGTCCATTTTGCTTCTTTAGCTGAAAACTTTACTGTACAATTTTCAATCCTTTTGAAACTCACAACTTGAATGGAAAACAAAACTGCTTAACGGGCCCGGTAATAACCGGGAGCTTCGAGAAACGGGCCCCAGTTTGGAATAGCTGTCGGTTCGCTACTGAGTTCACAGGATTTCAGTGAATTACAGTGTAGCTCGATTGTGGCTACGTATGAGGACTAGGAAAAAGTAGGTTCGCGTTGCGTACATATCCATGAACAATAACAGATTGAGTAGACTGCTCTGTTGTTTTTCTCTCGAAATTTCAGCAGGGATTATGAGGAAGAGACTATTTGGCCTAAAGGAGAATGGGACGAGACATGGGCGCAGAACGAACGTCTCGCCTTCTTCCCCACTCGGCCATACCATCCTGTCTCGCCTTCTTCTCTACACGGCCAACGCCACTGTTTGCGTTCGCGATGACTAAACGTTCGTCCTAGTGACCCCTTAATAAGAGAAAAAACCGGCTGCCAGCAGACTACAGTTTGAGCGAAGCTACGAAATGGATGACTTTTCCGTTATGCTATGACACATTTGCATTCACTTACTGTCGTTTGCGAGGCAGGAGGAAAATGCTCCTCGGAATTGATGCTTTCCAGTTGCTCCTTGCTGAGGAACCCTTTGAATACACTCCCCGAATAAGCTTTCACATCTACTCTGGTATTCGAATGTGTTCGCCGGATGCATATGGGTATGTCAGTTATTTTGATCCATTCATCCCTGTCTGGATCATAACATTTCACACATGTATTTGGTTCTGAACGGCGTCTGTGAATCATCTCTGACCTGGAAAGAGCATACAGTTGGTCACCAACTGACAAAAGATTGGGACCTCCTGGACTAATGAAGAAGCTTGAAATAAATTGCCACTCATTTGTTGTTTCACTGTATACTTCACATTCACGTCCGTTTGGATAAAGATCCCATCCTGCTCTTCCCGCGATGAAAATTCTCCCTTTACATGCAGCTCCGCTCAATTGCGTTTTCGGTTGTAGAATGTCAGCTACTTTGTCCCATTGGTTTCTTCTAATATTGTACCTGTGAACATCAGTGAGGAGTGCACGCCGCTGATGCCATTCTGCCGCAAACCGTTCAACGGCTTCACCGCCAATAAAATAGACAAAATCATCTTTGGCTATGATGCAAACATTTTCTCTTGCGTCCAAATGATCAGATGAAGTCACCTCTTTCCACGAATTTGATTCCACTTCGTATTTTATAATGAAGGAAACACATTTCTTCCTTTCTTCGCCTGTAACATCGCCTGTTCTGTAGTTGACTTCTTGCTTTTCAGACACGAGAGCGTATATTTCATCATCATTGACGAGAAATAATATCACTTTGTCAAAATCTATGTCTGGTAACCCGCTTAACAAACAGTTTGAATATATATCATAAGCTGTAAATCCAAGCGCATCTGAAGACCGGTAGCTATGAAAAAAATGCAGTTTACCACGACAAAAGATTTTTTTGTTGCCTGGATATACATGAGGCACCCAGTCACCTAGCTTACACCATCTACCCTCACTAGGAAAATAACACAAATTAGACTGAGGATACTCAGATGATAAGCTTCTGTCCCGAGTAGGAAAGGAAAAGAGTGATAAGATTCTCATCGGGACTACTTCGCTAGTGACAACTATAACAGAAGCCTCGAGCGACTTTCTCGGTGAAATGGACAAATTACCATAGTTTCGTGAGTCAATTAATTTTATAGCGTCCACCACTCGATGCAGACAGCTTTCATTGTCTTTCACCAAGTCATTCATTAGAATATCACTGGATAGAAAGTCACGCGATGCGAAAATAAGTCGAACGTGACGAAATAACTCGACGAAATACTTCTGTCGTTTGTTTCTGTCGTGATCAATCCATGCTAGAATGATCTTAAACACGTCTTCTTCGGCTCTAACATTTATTTCATCACTTGATAGCCACATTTCCATTTCTTTGTTCGACATCACATTAAGAATCTCTTCACGGTTCGATTCGTACACAGCGATGAAATTTGCAAGGATGTATTTTTCGCTCTTGGCCAACAGTTGTTGGCATTCATATCTTTGAGAAAAATAGTAAGCTGAAAGACAGTTTGAAGTATTTAACATCTCTTCTAAAGCTGCCTCAGCGAGCGGTTTTAAGGTCGGAAGGAAGAAATAATCGGCTGAAACGACAAGGTCTCGGGCATTGTCTTCAGCCAATATCTGAACATCACCTGTGTAAATAAACTGCAGTGTATTTCTCATAGCAGACTCGGAAAACATCTCCAAATGAACATTTCCTTCTCTGGACTCCTTCATGTCGCTGTTTAACAGTTTTTTAAAAAAGGGACTTGCCTCTGAAAGAACTTGTTTATGAGCTTTGAATTCTTTGCCATCTTCGACCAACAAAATAACATCGCATCGCTGATCGGGGGTCTCTTTTGGCATAAAGAGTTCATTTTGTTGCCTTGGTCTTGAAGCAACATGCTCAGAATTATCTTGAGGTTGAGATACGGCTGCCATCGTTTAACCTGCCAAAATGAAAGACGTTTGCCTTACGGACATACACTGGTCTGCGAAGGATTTCGTACTTCACTTTCGGTTCGGTTCTGCTCTGTCAGAAACAACGATTACAGAATCCGTCTGTTTTCGTAGGCCATTGAAAAGTAACGATTTTAGAAAGTTCTTGTGTTGCAATCAGTTAGGGACGAGGTTGGGAAACCACCTGGTCTTTCTTGCCTCTTGCGGGAGGAAAGCGAAAAACACAAAATTTTCTCGGATGGTTCAGGGCGCACGTACCGTGATGCAAATTAGCTAAACCACTTACTCATAAATCTCGATCCCAGGCTCTCTCTTCTTCCATCACATGACGGTCCCTCTAGGAATCTGGGTTGCAAAAGTTCTGTTGGATGGAAGTAATAGTTAAAAAGTTAGCAATAGCTAAAAGTTACGTGCTTTATTAGGGTTCGAAGTCGAATTTGTCCACAGGCGGCCCAGATATTTTTTGGTTTTGAGACGCGGACGGTAACCGGAAGTGAGCTGTTTTCACTTTTAACTTGCCTTCACACAACCACATTCATATTGCTAAGTATCTTTTTCCAATAGAAATGAGTAGTATAAAAATCTAGGCGACACCACTGTCCTAGCACGCGAAATGTTCTCTTCCGGTTGCCGTCGGCGTCTCAAAAACGCGCGTGCTTAAGCTCCCTAATTAATTGCTTCCCCAGAACGTAAAACTCGCCTAAATGGCTCTAAACCACCTCCAGAAACCCAGATACATCGAAATAACGCAATGTAAAGATGAGGTAAGCCATTTTTATTGAAATTATTTTCCACAGGCAGCATTTAGAGCATTCCAAGCATTCCCATACATTGTCTTATAAACGGCTAAAATCGTAACGCAATCGTCAACAGACTAATGTCACGTTAATCGTATTCAACGTCTGGGCAGCCTGTGATTTGTCATGATGCTGTTTGCTACGTTATATTTTTTTTGCCGCTCCTCCCGATTTCTGAGGGAAGAAGCCCTGGGAACTGAATAGAACTGAAAATCAGATTTTCTTCTTTACGCGGTATTTTAGATGTTTAAAAGTATTTATGTCTGCATTTTTGAAAACGGTGCTGAAGAATTGAAGTTGCGCCTTGAGAGGGCGATTTTTTCCCACCAAAGGTGACGACATAAAAATTAGAGGAAAGCCAGTCCTTGTTTTTCTTCCTTCACCCGTTTATCTGCCTTTCATTGTCGTCGTTTCTCTGTTTCTTGCCCTTTTAAATGGCCTTAAAGCATAGTGAAATCAAGGTAAAATTTGGGTAACAGGACTCGAATTCTTTAGCACCGTTTTCATAAATCCAGACATATTTCTGTCACATGAACGATTTGTAGAGTATTCTAACTGGCTGCATTCGATGTACAGCAATGCAAAATATTTTACAGTTTTGTATATTTCACCTGTATCCGTCAGATTTATGTAAGATTATTTACTTCAGTACGCAATATCGTACACTCTTTGTAAAGTTACTACATTGCTGCCTCGATTTCCATGCAAAATCTAGCTTTCATAAGACTTAATCTTTCAAGTTGACAGGATGACGGGGCGAATAGAGACACAACAAAACATAAGGACGTTTGGAACCGCCGCTTTCGAGACTTCTAAGCATCATGGCTTAATTTTGTATTACTTTCCGTTATTTCTCGACTTTTAAAGAAAATAATGAAATCTAAGATGGCGGCTCCACGATGGCGCGACGAGGGAGCAGGGGCTCCATCAATTTCCTCCTCCCCTTGTATTACAGTGGGGGTATGATTGGGTTAATTCCCTCTTAAAGACGATTTTAATAAACGCGCCCAAGAGATTGAAGCTGTCTGTGCGACACTGTAAGCTGTTTAACTATCTACACTGGAACTTGGGAAGTACCCAGGTCGACGACGAGGACGCCATCTGAGATCTTAGAGCTCAATCAGCTCACTACCGAGCCGCATGGGCGGGGCATAACACCCAAGAACATCACTCCAACCCCAGGCGGCCGGGTGACAGTAGTAACAGAAGTTTTAGAAACATAGCAAGTAAAGAGAAGTATATTCAAAACGAAATTTGGTTATTTCGTGAGGGTCAAAAAACCAAATCATGCTAGCAGTAATAAATTTAGGTAAAAGCTAGAAATTATGCTCGGTTTGGTAAATTAGGCAAAAAATTTTGGTATCGGCAAAAGCCAGCATTTGTGATATCACCAAAAGCCTACATTTTGGAGGTAAAACTTGTCCTAGTCTCTTTCGTTAAATGGGGCTTGAGTGAATTTCCACCACGATTGAATGTCACTTGTCGCAGGGCACTTGGCGCTTTTTGTAGGGCTGGCTTGTCTTCTCCAATTAAACGACCAAGGCTTGAACCCCTCGAGGGGCTGGAACTTTTTAGCTGGCATCACTTGAAGTCGAGGGGCCGGTTCCTGTAAGGAGGAATAAATTATACCAGGT
>JAHPZR010020592.1:7500-12309 GCA_019787425.1 Platygyra sinensis | reverse complement strand
AAACGGGGCCAGGCTGTGAAGGGATTCAAACATAAACAGTATGCTTCTCGCACTCCGAATTGAAGACCTTTCCAAATTTACAACATACAAAAAACGCGTTCTTTTTGGGTTGGAACGATCAAGGATAATTTGGGGGAACTTGAAGTAGCTTTACAATCATTTGACGGCAGTTGCATCTCAAAGCGTAGTAGGAATTTTCTTAAACCAACAGGCAAACACAATTATTGTCATTTTCTCGAATCTAAATAGACACGCCAAAACACTTAACACGCTGGCTGACCTCGTTGAAAGTTGACATTCCATCCGGTAAAATGTCAACATTAAATTTCCCTTGGCATATAAATGGTAAATGGTAATGCCAAAAGAAAATTGTCAACTTAGGAAACCCGTGTTGATGTACTTACTTTGAATAATGATATAATTAGCTTCAAAATAAATCTATTTAAGCCGAGGCAGATTGAAATCACGAAAACAGGACTGAATGAGAAAAAGGACTGCCTTATAATAAGCCACCTATGCAATTTCTCAAAGTTACCACAGAAGTAAAGTAAAGTACAGTAAGTAAAGACTTCATTTGAAGAAGGTTTGCACTAAATAGCCGAAGCTAATCATCTGTGGCCCTTTATAGCACTTACAATACGATTTCGATGGCGCTAAAAATTGAATTACCGGTAACTGATAGAGAAAATTAAATAAAAAGAAAACCATGTACAGTTCAGTACTCCATGGAGGTAAGCTCATTTGATTTTAGCGGTTGTATTGAGCGGTTGACATGGATTCTACCACGGTTAAAAACCACTATTAAATAGGCTAGTTTCGAATTGTGCAGAAACAAAAGAACAGAGTCCAGGTTTAGGGGAATAATTTGCATTTTCCTTTGTTATGAACAATACAAAATGCTAATTATTTCCCTGAATCTCGACTCTGTTCTTTTGTTTCTGCACAATTCGAAACTAGCCTATTATCCTAGCCTTGCGGGTTATTCCCAACCCACCCCCCTGAGACCTTTCTTTGTACCCCCCCCCCCCCCCGCCTAAATCCGCTCGTGGGCTTAATTAATTGCAGGCTGTTCAGATGCAAGGGGACAAAAACAAGCATAACTCAGTTTATTTTCATGATAATAATGCGCATGTTCAAATTGAACCATTTCAGCAATGTTTTCACGAAACTTTCGATTTAATCTTTGAAAGACTCGTTCGTTCCTTCCGTCGTTACAAATTACTCGCTCCTGCTTGGGCTTCGGCGCCTTCACCAGTCGAATTTTCCTACAACGTAGTTTAGGATCAACTCTATAAACGAAGTGACATCCTCGTCGCCAACTCTGTGGTGTTTGAGGAGATAAATAACTGACTAGACCCCATGTAACACACTGACTAACATCGTCTAATGGCGGATACTTCAATACACACTGCTTGGTACAAGCACATGGTAAAAACCACGTGATACGAGAGAACCAATCAACATAAATAACAAGTACAATTCTTGGAAATAATTAATTATAGAAACAACGTGCATATTTTCATCCCAAAACGCGTAAACGGAATTCTAGTTTCCGCTGAGTTGCACAGTCTGGCTAGCAACAGCAACTGGACGAGGTAACTGTGGTCTCTGTGAATTTTCTTTGATAATTTCTCATCTACTTCATTTTGGACTAGACGGGAAAAAAAATCTGAAAGCTCGGCATTTGCTCACTTTTTCTGGGTGTTGGGACATTTGAATATCACTGACTTTGTAAGGACCGCGAGAACTTCGCGTGCCGAGTCAGTGCGCGCGAGATCTGCCGCCGGTCGAAAGCAAGATCAGAGTCTGCAATTCTGCGTCTGTGGTTGTAAGCGAATACTAACAAGCCTCCTCTGCGCTATTTCCTGAGAAATAACATTTTGTAGCCGGTTACAAGGACATCAGCGGCAAATGCGCAGCAGAGATGGATTCAGTGAGTGCATTTTTTCTCTTCATCCTTATTGTGATTGAAGGTAAGAAAGAGCATTTGTTTTTCACTGCATCATGAAGGCAAAATGATTGTTATTTTTTTCTTATTACCCATATATCTGCCGGCAATGTTAATTGATAGACTTAAAAGAATTTTTGAGAATTCAAGGGATGACCACAATCTCTACAAATCATGTTTTGAGTTTGAAATATTTTTTTACGTCACTGTTTGTGATAAAGAAAACTTAGGCCCGTTTCAAACGCCGTGCTAAAGTCGTGCCGAACTAAATTCAATTTGGCTCGACCGTAGCACGACATTGGCACGACTTGGTTTCAAACGTCGAGCCATGGTCAAGCTTAATTCACTCACTGAGCGTTTAGAAAAGAGACGATATTACGAACCAGCGGTCCAACGGATAAATCCAAAATTATAATTTTAGTTATTTACTCATTTAGTTCGGCACGGCAATGGCACGCCGTTTGAAACCATGCCGTGCCAAAGTCGGGTAGCACGACAGAGCTTGCCGTGCTACACGGCAGAGTCGAACCTAATTCTTAAATGGTTTCAAACGCCGTGCTACAGCCGCGCCAAAGTCGAACTTAAATAATGAATTTAGTTCGGCACGACTTTAGCACGGCGTTTGAAACGGGCCTAAGACTTTGATCCGTTCACTCACAAACTACAGGGTTTTTCCGTTTGTTTGTTGAATTTTACGATTCATATCTTGTTTCGCGAATCACAGCAGTAAAAATTCCTAAATAGTAAATCGAGATAACAAGCGGCTGTCAAGTATTTAAAGAAAACGTCGTTTTTATACGACTTTCGTATCTCGCTTAAAATCGAATAGGGGAATCGAAAGATCAATTAATCATCGATCGTGCCTTGCAAACAAAGTTAATACGTTAATTCTAAAGATCTGAAGCAGTTACAAAACTTCTAATCGTACCAATAATTAAAATATTTGAGTCTTGGTTTCGTGTCAATAATCGTAATTTTTATTTCGTCAGTTTCACATTCATCATCCCCGGCATAAGAGAGCCGAATAAAAGGGAATCTACTAACGCTGATGTCGAGGGTCAATATATTCGACTACGCTAAACAGGATTCTTTACGTATGTGAACTGAAGAAAAACAAAATGAGCTGAACGATGAAAAATGTGTTCTAAGCTTAAAAATATGTGAGTTATGTCCGATCCGAGGGGTACTCCCTATAATGGCCTATACGGGGAGGCTCCGCCCGAGAGGGGTACCTTTTTCAGGCTTCAGGTATATAAAAGAGTAGGGATTTCGCAAGTTGAGGTATATAAAAGGGTAGGGATTTCACAAGTTGAGGTATATAAAAGGGTAGGGAAATCGGTCATTCAGGTATTTGAAAGGGCCTTTAACTTTAATATTTCGAAGAGACGCTCCTTATGGCTGTATCAGTTTATTTATTAAGCACTACATGGAAATGAGAACAAGACTTCCTAAAGTAGGTATGTGAAAGGGGTACCTTTTTTAAATAAAAGGCATATAAAAGGGGTACTTTTTCTGCCAAAATAGTATATAAAAGGCAAGGAGTTGGACCTAGCGGCGGAGCCTCCCCGTATTAAACTTTGTTAAGTACCCCCCGCCCCCTCCCCCGGGTGTCCGATATAATTGCAATACACTTTGCGATCCTTGTAAATCGGTTCGACCGCAGAATTCCAGTTAATTCTGTTCCCATACCTTTTATTGATAATTGTTAGCGATATTTTAAGACAAGGGCTTTCTCCAGACACAACAAAAACACTTGAAATTCTTTCGAATTAGCTTGCAAGACCCCGGGTGTTTAGTTAACTTTAATAAATGGCGGTTAAAGAAAATTATTCCTTTCGCCTTTGCCGGCACAGTCGTAATTGGGTAGATAACCTTTCATAGATCATGTTCTTGTTTTAAATAATAGATTTGCGATGGTGAAGTTAGTTGATTATTACATTGTAAAAAGGTGTGCTGATCGCGCGGTGGACTGAATGGGAATGGAGATCATAGTGTCTGTCTGAAACATGGCTCTGTATTATCTTTATTATCTCGATCGGCTCACCATTGACCCCGTTGTCTTCGCGAACGTCTTCTCGGTCTCGCGTGGACCCACGTGGAATGCGCGGGCTTTTTGGATTCCCAATTTTTTTTTTTTTCCGAGAAACCCGGTGTTTAAAAACTATCGATTCTGAGAAACTACGGGCGGAACTTCAGTGTCCTTTTATGATGTTATGACGCATTTTCCATTCAGTAAAAATTGACCTTCACTTACAGTTGTGGCTAAGGTCATCTTTACAATCTTTGCTAAAGCACGTCTCGTGTTTCGAGACACGCCAGATATGCTATGATACACCATGTGCTTAATCACTGCAACGAATGAGTTGTATCAACGATTGCTGCTAACGATGTTTCATGCATGTCCAAAGAAAACCTCGGTTGTGAAAGAAAACGACCTTGGACTCAGCAACCAAACAGCTTTCTAAAACTAAACAGGCAAAACTGAAGTTGAAATAATCATCCTCCGAAAAGAAAAATCAGCGGCTTATATCACTAAAACGACGTACGAACAAAATTCACTCATGTAAGTCACAAACTGCAATAGCAGACGGAAAAGATCTTAAATCAATAAATTAGATAATCATCTCAACTTAGGATGGAAATAGAATTTATTAAACCAGATACTGAAGCGGAAATTTGGAATTTTCATAACACTAATGAAAAAGTATATCTATGACTGTAAAATGATGGAAAAATTCCCAATTGGCAATCAATTCAAACAAAAACTAAATAATCAATGGAAAATCGAAAATAATGGAAATGAATAGCTAGATCCTGATAACCAGCAACCAGCACTGCGTCACCCTATAAAAAAGGTAATT
>JAHPZR010020592.1:0-2500 GCA_019787425.1 Platygyra sinensis | reverse complement strand
GCAGCACAAACTACAGGGCCTAATGTAACTAAAGAAACTACAGCACTAACTACAGGGCTTAAATTAACTGCCACAACTGCAGCACGACCTCCAGGGCCTAATGTTACTACATCAACTGCAGCGCCAACTACAGGGCCTAATTTAACTATATCAACTGGAGCACTAACTACAAGAAATAATGTAACTACATCAACTGCAGCACCCACTACAAAGCCTAATGTTACAATAACAACTGCAGCACCAACTACAAGCCTTAATGTAACTATAACAACTGCTACACCAACTACAAGGCCTAAAGTAACTACATCAACTGCAGCACCAACTACGGGGCCTGATGTAAATACATCAACTGTAGCACCAACTACAGGGCTTCATTTAACTACATCAGCTGCAGCACTAACTACAAGGCCTAATGTTACTACATCAACTGCAGCACCAACTACAGAGCCTGTTGTAAATACATCAACTGCAGCACCAACTACACGACTTAATTTAACTACAATAACTGCAGCATCAACGACAGGGCCTCACGTAACTACATCAACTGCAGCACAAACTACAGGGCCAAATGTTGCTACACCAACTGCGCCACCAACTACGGAACCTAATGTAACTACATCAACTGAAGCACCAACTACAAGGCCTAATGTTACTACATCACCCACGGCACCAACTACATGTCCTAAGATAACTACAACAACTGCAACACCAACTACAGGGCCAAATGTTCCTACACCAACTGCGCCACCAACTACGGAACCTAATGTAACTACATCAACTGCAGCACAAACTACATGTCCTAAGGTATCTACAACAACTGCAACACCAACTACAGGGCCAAATGTTGCTACACCAACTGCGCCACCAACTACGGAACCTAATGTAACTACATCAACTGAAGCACCAACTACAAAGCCTAATGTTACTACATCACCCACGGCACCAACTACATGTCCTAAGATAACTACAACAACTGCAACACCAACTACAGGGCCAAATGTTGCGCCACCAACTACGGGACCTAATGTAACTACATCAACTGAAGCACCAACTACAAAGCCTAATGTTACTACATCACCCACGGCACCAACTACATGTCCTAAGGTAACTACAACAACTGCAACACCAACTACAGGGCCAAATGTTGCGCCACCAACTACGGAACCTAATGTAACTACATCAACTGCAGCACTAACTACAAGGCCTAATGTTACTACATCAACTGCAGCACTAACTACAAGGCCTAATGTTACTACATCAACTGCAGCACTAACTACAAGGTCTAATGTTACTACATCAACTGCAGCACTAACTACAAGGTCTAATGTTACTACATCAACTGCAGCACTAACTACAAGGCCTAATGTTACTACATCAACTGCAGCACTAACTACAAGGCCTAATGTAACTACATCAACTGCAGCACTAACTACAAGGCCTAATGTAACTACATCAACTGCAGCACTAACTACAAGGCCTAATGTTACTACATCAACTGCAGCACCAACTACAAAGCCTAATGTAACTACATCAACTGCAGCACTAACTACAAGGCCTAATGTAACTACATCAACTGAAGCACCAACTACAAAGCCTAATGTTACTACATCACCCACGGCACCAACTACATGTCCTAAGGTAACTACAACAACTGCAACACCAACTACAGGGCCAAATGTTGCGCCACCAACTACGGAACCTAATGTAACTACATCAACTGCAGCACTAACTACAAGGCCTAATGTTACTACATCAACTGCAGCACTAACTACAAGGCCTAATGTAACTACATCAACTTTAGCACCAACTACAAAGCCTAATGTAACTACATCAACTGCAGCACCAACTACAAGGCCTAATGTTACTACATCAACTGCAGCACTAACTACAAGGCCTAATGTAACTACATCAGCTGCAGCACTAACTACAAGGCCTAATGTTACTACATCAACTGCAGCACCAACTACAGAGCCTGTTGTAAATACATCAACTGCAGCACCAACTACACGACTTAATTTAACTACAATAACTGCAGCATCAACGACAGGGCCTCACGTAACTACATCAACTGCAGCACAAACTACAGGGCCAAATGTTGCTACACCAACTGCGCCACCAACTACGGAACCTAATGTAACTACATCAACTGAAGCACCAACTACAAGGCCTAATGTTACTACATCACCCACGGCACCAACTACATGTCCTAAGATAACTACAACAACTGCAACACCAACTACAGGGCCAAATGTTGCTACACCAACTGCGCCACCAACTACGGAACCTAATGTAACTACATCAACTGAAGCACCAACTACAAGGCCTAATGTTACTACATCAACTGCAGCACCAGCTACAGAGCCTGTTATAAATACATCAACTGCAGCACCAACTACACGACTTAATTTAACTACAATAACTGCAGCATCAACGACAGGGCCTCACGTAACTACATCAACTGCAGCACAAACTACATGTCCTAAGGTATCTACAACAACTG
>JAHPZR010020591.1:0-11154 GCA_019787425.1 Platygyra sinensis | reverse complement strand
TAACTACATCAACTTAGCACCAACTACAAGTCCTGATGTAACTACATCAACTGCAGCACCAACTACAGGGCCTGATGTAACTACATCAACTGCAGCACCAACTACAAGGCCTAATGTAACTACGAACAACTACAGGGCCTAATGTTACTACAACAACTGCAGCACCAACTACAAAGACTAATGTAACTACATCAACTTTAGCACCAACTACAAGGCCTAATGTAACTACATTAACTGCAGCACCAACTACAAAGCCTAATGTAACTACATTACCTTTAGCACCAACTGCAAAGCCTAATGTAACTACATCAACTTTAGCACCAACTACAAGGTCTAATGTATCTACATCAACTGCAGCTCCAACTACAACGCCTAATGTAATTACATCAACTTTAGCACCAACTACAAGGCCTAATGTAACTACATCAACTGCAGCTCCAACTACAACGCCTAATGTAACTACATCAACTGCAGCTCCAACTACAAGGCCTAATGTAACTACATCAACTGCAGCTCCAACTACAACGCCTAATGTAACTACATCAACTTAGCACCAACTACAGGGCCTGATGTAACTACATCAACTTTAGCACCAACTACAGGGCCTGATGTAACTGCAACAACTGCAGCACCAACAACAAAGCCTAATGTAACTACATCAACTTTAGCACCAACTACAAGTCCTGATGTAACTACATCAACTGCAGCACCAACTACAGGGCCTGATGTAACTACATCAACTTTAGCACCAACTACAGGGCCTGATGTAACTGCAACAACTGCAGCACCAACAACAAAGCCTAATGTAACTACATCAACTTTAGCACCAACTACAGGTCCTGATGTAACTACATCAACTTTAGCACCAACTACAGGGCCTGATGTAACTGCAACAACTGCAGCCCCAACAACAAAGCCTAATGTAACTACATCAACTTTAGCACCAACTACAAGTCCTGATGTAACTACATCAACTGCAGCACCAACTACAGGGCCTGATGTAACTACATCAACTTTAGCACCGACTACAGGGCCTGATTTAACTGCAACAACTGCAGCACCAACAACAAGGCCTAATGTAACTACATCAACTGTAGCACCAACTACAGGTCCTGATGTAAATACATCAACTTTAGCACCAACTACAGGGCCTGATGTAACTGCAACAACTGCAGCACCAACAACAAAGCCTAATGTAACTACATCAACTTTAGCACCAACTACAAGTCCTGATGTAACTACATCAACTGCAGCACCAACTACAGGGCCTGATGTAACTACATCAACTTTAGCACCAACTATAGGGCCCATGTAACTGCAACAACTGCAGCACCAACAACAAAGCCTAATGTAACTACATCAACTTTAGCACCAACTACAGGTCCTGATGTAACTACATCAACTGCAGCACCAACTACAGGGCCTGATGTAACTACATCAACTGCAGCACCAACTACAAAGTTTAATGTTCCTACATCAACTTTAGCACCAACTACAGGGCCTGATGTAACTACATCAACTGCAGCACCAACTACAGGGCCTGATGTAACTACAACAACTGCAGCACCAACTACAGGTCCTGATGTAACTACATCAACTGCAGCACCAACTACAGGGCCTGATGTAACTACATCAACTGCAGCACCAACTACAGGGCCTAATGTTACCATAACAACTGCAGGGCCTAATGTATCTACGACAACTACAGGGCCTAATGTAACTACAACAACTGCAACACAAAATATAACTTCACCAACAACATTACCAAATGGAACTAGACCAACGTCATCTTTATCTACAACCACCATTCTCCCTTCTACTCAGATCCAGAAACAGTTAGGACTTTTATTATCAATATGTCAATAACAAATAGGGATTATGAAGAGAATTTTGGAAACCAAGAGAGTGATGAATTTAAAGGGTTTCTACAGAAATTCAGAATTATTGGATGACGCCCTTGAAATCTTGAGGGCTTTGCATACTCTATGGTGGAAAGATTTAGTAAGGTGACAAAGTTAACTGCCAATGAAAGCATTTGTTTACAAAACGTCATCGATCACAGAAGGGGAGATTCTAAAAGCACTAGGAGGCACATAGGTGACTTGAAGATAACTAATGTAGTTGTTATGAACACCGAGAAGCCAGCGACCCCTGCGCCTACGGAAGGGCCAACCACCGAAGAGATTATTTTTGAAGTAGAGATTACAATGCCAAAAAGGGAGTTTACAGACGACCTCAGAGACCCTGAGAGCGAGTCATTCAAGACGTTGTCTACAGACCTAACTTCAATACTGACTAAAATCTTTGAAAAAGAAGTTAAAAATTTTCTTCGCATAGATATTATTGAATTCCGCGAAGGCAGTATTATATGCATATTTAATGTTATCACAGAGCAAGATTCTACTGCATCGAACGAGGAAATAAAAGAAGTATTAACCGATGCTGTTGAGAATAATGAGACAGGAAATTTCACTTTTACTGATATCACAGTCAAGAAGAAAACGGCGTCTGACGAGCCACGAAGTGGAGATAAAGAGATAACGTTGCCCGATTGGGTAATTGTTGTGATTGCTGCGTTCGCAGTCATGGTGTTGCTCATACTCCTCATGATTTATCTGGTAAGGAACTTTATTTTACTAGAGCCTATTTAAAAGAAGAAAAAGAACCTTGCCTAGATAGATGCTTTGATGGCGGTTGCATGAGAAATTCTCTTGAATACAAGCCAAAGAATATTCCCCCCTCCCCCTTTACCAGCCTACCTCGTTTACCCCATTGTCAGCATAGCCGTTTGAGCAGTGAATACGGGGCGAGGCATACATCCGTAATATCTGCCTGATTGGACGGCTAACGCCTCTCTTAATTCACCACAGATTTCAGTAGCTATTTATACTTGCCAAACTAGAGTTGCTGAATGGGTATATCCTTAAATGTCATTTCAGTCGACTATTTACGGGGCATACTCTTGTTGCCCAAGCGTTATACATTTAACCTTCCCATTTCCTCTTACAATCCCAGCACATTACTTGACATGCAGGTGGCGAGAATAAGTCTTTAGCAGATATTGTTTTGTTGCATCGGCTATTTCTCAAAATTTAAAAGTCAATTTAACTCCTTGTAGATCTGTAGAAGACGCAGAATCCATCACCATTCCTTAGCCTTTCTGGAGTCATACGAAAACTGTGGTATTGCACTAGAGGATTTCCATGAACGAAAGATGACCGTATTCCAACGGGAAAACGGGACAACGGAACAAATTGAAAGGTAACAATACATGTGTTGTTCAAGCTCTTTTCAGCTCCATTGTAGAAGTGGAAACAGAAAGCCATGTACGATCTGTCAATCAACAATACAGCACATGTGTATACCAACACTTGCTGTGGTCTCCAACAGTATTATCCAGCTCCATTCGGTAGAATACAAACAACATTTCCACTTCAGCAAACCAGTCAAACTGGGGTTAATAAACACGCAAAACACGACTGAAAAAGAAAAACATTGAATACTAAATCTCTTATTAGACATTTTGGTGTGTAGTATTGCTGCACGGGTGATTGACTCAGATTTTTCATTTGACCCGCTCTTCCGTCGCGCCAAAATACAAGATTACTAACACTAAAATGATTAATTAACAAGATAAATAATACACACGAAAAAAATACTCGATTCTGATTGGCTGAGAGCAGCGCAGTTTAAGTGTAACACCAGTGCAAATTGCACATCGTAATTCTGGATTATGATTGACAGAAAGACAACGAGAAATTTTGTAGTCCAATGATATCATGTAAAGCAATGATTTTGTACGCAAACTCTGAAAAACGTTTTCTCGAATGCAAAAAAAATTGGCTTCCAGAGACATCTTCCGGCACTTTTTCCGCGCGAATTTTTTCATGTTTGTATTATTAATAAGTAATCACACTCAATTTGAAATTAATTTGCACTTGTGAGTTTTTCAAAAAGCTGAAATTGCACTCGCAATGGATGAAGACGTGTTGCAGGTATCAACCAGTCTCTTTGCACTGTTTTCAGGTGGTAGTGGGTATACTCCCAGCTTCTCTTTGTACTGACGACTCACGGTAGTTTAGTTTTTATGAAAACGGAGAAATGACATAAATCTGATTGCACTTTAGATTGCATGTAACCTGTAAGATAAAATCAGCTAGGAAAACTGACTAAATGTCTGGTTAACAAAGCATTCTGGAGTCAGACCCCAAAAATTCTTCTAGCGTCTCCCATCATGACTGGATCACCAACGTCACGCAATGGCGTTGCTTTGCACTCAAAAAATTGAGTGGGGGTGTGTTGCCCGCTTTCCAAAACCCTTACCCTATTTCTGACAAAAATAGCTATTAAACCCCACCCTTTAGGGGTACACATACCTATATAGCCCATCTACGACACACAATACCTTATTTCCTACAATTTAAGTATTCATTCATTATTTTTTTTTTTCATTTCAGGTGATGTAAGAATGTTACCTATGAAGAAAAACAAGTTTAAATTCCATATGCGTATTAAAACGAGAACTGAATAATCAAGTCATTGCAAAATAAAGGTTCAAGACTGGTAAATAATTTATGTATTACATAAAACATATTTTTATAAGGACTTGATGTACCTGCGTTTTTATTTTATACCCGCAAAACAAAACAGATGTCAACTGTTTTTATTACATTTTAACATTTTTTTTAAGTTGCCAACCTGAAAAGGGCAAAAATCGAACAATTTTTATAGCAAGGGAACAGGCCCAATTTGTGTTCTTTGTATTGGATTGAAACTAGCTCGTAACTCAGGCTAATGAGGGGAGCCTTTTAAAAGCAAATCACATAAACCTCTGTTTAAAGTGGTATCTAAGTCATTCTAAAACAAAAACAAGAAGTCTGCATGAGAAGAAAAAACGCTGTTTACTATTTTCAACTATATCTCTTTTCGTTCCAGAGATCATCAAGTTTTTAAAATATGCAAATTAGCCAAGGGATGACGTCATACACTCAACCAAATTTTGATCAAATATGATGAAAAAGATATCTCAGCCAATTTGTACTCAGAAATGTTTGATTCTTTGCAGTAAGATTCTTACCCGAGATGACAATATAAGCATACCAGTTTTGTTACCATGGCCAACATAATGGGTTCCAGACCTCCCCAATATTTGGAGCTCCATTTTGCTATTTGCTAATAGCGTTTTCATATGCATGATCCAGTGAGCATATAAATGTGTTACCTCGAGTTTGTGGCCTCCTTTAACGTTTTTCGAGCTGAATATCACTAACATATTGAAATCAATTAGGTGGGCACTGGAAGAGTGATTTGCCTTGAGAAAAGAAATTTTAATAGTCTTAGGTTAGCCTACCAAGTTTTCAATGGTCCTACGCTGCAAATTGGCCAAAAATAGCTTCTATTTATTTACTTGATATAATATTGGGTTTAGTGTATGATGTCCAACAGTCATCTCTTCCATGTTTTACGCGTTTTTCTCCTAATGCAGGTATTTGAAAAACGGTAAACGGCGCTTTTATTTTTCACATAATTCTATGTGATACAACTAAAAAAAGCAAGAGATAAAAATTTGAACATAGTCCCCCACATGAGCCTCAATTCCAAGCTAGTTCCAGTCCTATATCGAGAATACTTATATGATTATTTTAGTTCGTATTGTGTGATCGTCCGGGTGAGTGTAGTTCTGAAAAGAACTGTTGTTGGTGACTGACGTTTCGACAACCTGAGTGGAAGTCATCTTCAGAGTCAAGTGACTCTGAAGATGACTTCCGCTCAGGTTGTCGAAACGTCAGTCACCAACAACAGTTCTTTTCAGAACTACACTCACCCGGACGATCACACAATACAAACTACTGATACTCCTGGGTTCAAACCATTTACTGTGAATATTTTAGTTAGATCGGGTCATCGTGGTGACATCTAACCTATAATGAGAAGTTGTCTCATATCTTATTCTTAATGTGTCATATGAAGGTTATTCTTGATACGAAAAGCACACTTTGATGGATTTTTCATGGTTTGAATTTTGCTATTCTGTGGAATTTCTCGAGAAGTGCAATCACATTGCGTGTTGTCCGTATTTGTAGTGACTGAACATAAAAATATATCCAAACACTAAACCACTCTCCCGATAGTTTATTAAAGCGCGTATTGCCAATACGGTTAAGCATCAGGGGCGTGGTCAGGATTTTCCAAAGGGAGGGTCACACTGTGTCAAAGTAAGGGTATATTCAACAGAATGTCATGGCGTTTCGCTACCTTTTGAAGGTTGTTTGCTTAAAAGAAGCCTTCACTCTTAAAGCAAATGGACGTTTAATTGTAGGAAATACTGTCTCATTTCAAATTTTGGTTGAAAGCCCAGTGATGAGGTATCAGTGTCAGGCAAAACAGGGTTTCCCGTCGCCTATATTTGATTTTAAATTTCCCGCGTGCCGCCATCCGATTATTTCACACAAAAGTTAAAGATGCCCTGTCTCCCAAACAATAACGGTGCACGGGAAATTTAAAAGCGAAAATAGGCGATAACCTTAACTCGATTTTTGTTACTCTTGAATGTTATTTTTACCTTGTCCAGTAAAATTTGAGATTTAGTTATTACTTCAAACAATTCCAAGCCAATTTATTGTAAGAGTTCCCTTTAAAAACGGCTTACAAGAGGGGGGCACCCTCTGGCTGCGCCCTTGACTGAAGCTAATTTTAAAACTAAGTAATAGATCAGACCGTTCTGTCTTATTATTTGTTTGTGCCACCGTGTAAAGAAAATTTACAAAACGGAAAAAAACTACGTGCAAGTTAGCTGTACAAAGTTTGAGAACAGGGTTCGTACACTTATGACCTGTCAAATTCCATGACTTTCCATGACTTTTTCCATGACTTTTTGAAATATTCCATGACCTAAGTTAAGCTATTTCCCTCCGGCAGTAGTGTCAAAACAATCATTTATTCAGCTGAAATTACATTTGATTTTTGGACTTGCCAGTTAATTTTTCAACTTTGAATCTTAATGCCTTTCATTCATAGAAAACATACTGATTTTCCATGACTTTCCATGACCTACACCTAAATTTCAGGACTTTCCAGGCCTGGAAAA
Organism: Platygyra sinensis; assembly: GCA_019787425.1. Taxonomy (NCBI): domain Eukaryota; kingdom Metazoa; phylum Cnidaria; class Anthozoa; order Scleractinia; family Merulinidae; genus Platygyra; species Platygyra sinensis. The sequence continues at coordinate 4,067 of JAHPZR010020591.1, read as the reverse complement.
TGAAATTGTAAAATTCCATGACTTTCCAGGTTTTCCATGACCTGTACGAACCCTGGAGAACATCGTTTAGTCTCTTCATAAAGTAAGTTTTATTTCACACAAAAAATCCTGGACCAGATGTACAAAGCCTTCAGACTCAAGAACCCCTGTAGGAAAACACTGAACACTTCTGATCATATCTTCACGTGTTCTTTATAACAGTACAACGCACGATTTAAGCTGTTGTTCTTTTTTTAGTTAAGTATGTCTTTCATGCAAAATAAAGAAGCCTAAGCCGTTTTATTACACTGATAAAACGCGACGGGCACAGTTTGATGAAATGCATGAAACACGAGCTGCAGGCGAGCGTTTTCTATACATTTCTTGCAGGGCCCTATCTGTAATGCAATAAAGAAATGATTTATGCCATCGTGCCCGGTTCAGACGCCGTACTTCAATGAGCTGAATCGAATTCGAATTTAGACCGACCCAAATTAGTTTAGACCGTCCGAACTGTTTTAGACGCCGACCTCGAGATTAAAACTGCATTTCAGTCACACGTGCTAATCTCCCGTAAACATAGTTAACAAAACACAAGGACGATAAAATGCTGTCCTGTGAAAAATGTGTCAAAAGTCGCCAAAAAGTAGCAGATTGAGAATGAAGCAAACTGCATTCATCTATTTACAGACAACTGCAAGAAGACAATTGATAAAATGGGATAATTTGGTTTTATCAACTGAGTTGATAATGTGAATTAGCCACCGTAAAGAGATTCGAAAGCTGACGTTTCGAGCGCTAGCCCTTCGTTTGGATTCGCTCCGACGAAGGGCTAGCGCTCGAAACGTCAGCTTTCGAATCTCTTTACGGTGGCTAATTCACATTATCAACTCAGTTGATAAAACCAAATTATCCTGTAATACTCCCACCGACGCAGCACCATAGTTTCTTTAGAAACTTACCCCCTCTACTCAATTGATAAAATGGTTCAGATGTCATACTTCATATGAACATGGAATTTCAACTTCCAAAGAGAAAATAGCCTTGCTACAAAATGCAATGTTCACATGTAACTCAAACGCAAGCACGAAAAACTATGCTGAACGCACATTACTTTTGATGTTGTTTACCAAGGTGGCAGCAAGTTTGCTCGCGAAAACAGGTAAACACAAACTGCACAAATCGGCTTCTTCCCTAACGCGCGAAACCCGCTATTTTGATGCGCTGACGCACAATTGACACTTCTGCGCAGATTCAGCTCTTTAAGGTAATTCCCTTGAAACTGTTCTACTATCCAACTTTTTTAAAATCTTGGCGTGATGAACATTCACGATATGAACATTAAAAAAATGCAATAAAAAATAGGGGGCACCATGCTTGTTTTGAACCAAGCCAACATATAGGAATGACTCTTATCTTTTTTATCTTTTCAATTTCTTTTTCCGAATTCCCTAACCGGCTTTTCAAAAATGGAACGGCGAATTTCGGTCGAAATTTTCCGACCGAAATTTTCGGAATCTTTGGCATAATGGAAGCACCCTATGTATTTGGTTCAGCTCATGTAAATCAAAGCCGGTCCACAGCCGATCGACGATTCAGAACAACAGCATCTTAACCGGGCCTTAGCCGTTATTATTTTTAGCCATGTGACGTCAGCTTTACAATGATTCAATGATTGAAGAATAGCGCTCATCCTATCATTCCCCTGGTAGATGTTAAAGTTTGCTTCTTCAGTAACATCTACTAGTAGTTTACAGCTTGAAAATGACTTAGCTCTTTAATCAGCTTTCAAACACAGGACAACAAGATAACAACTTCCTTAATAATGATGTACACACTTACAGTCATTGGTTATTTTGGAGACGAATAAAACATAACACATTCTTCACTCTAGATAATACTTCAACACTCGTATTTACCGAAATAGGTTGTGACTTTCACACTACAAACCCGAGCTTCTGTCGCGATTGTTTGACTCGTGTCTTGTTCCAACTAAACTCTAATCTCGAATACAGTGAGACCTGTATTACCACCGTTTTCGTTGATACGCGACTTTGGAAAACAAAACACCCCGCGGAAACGTTTCCAAAGATTCCGTCAGTCTTGCGTGTTATCGACAGATCGGATCGAAATCCACCAATCACAGCCACTAGTGTAACCTTCAGACCTTCTTTACGTCATCAAAGCGGGCTGTGATTGGTGGATTTTGATCCGATCTTTCGATAACAAGCAAGACTGACGGAAATTTGGAAACGTTTCCGCGGCTGTAAGTCGCGTATCAAGGAAAACGGTGGTAAGGTCGCTGGAAACTGTTTTCAGCCACCTACCCCATGTTAAGCTGACACCCTGTACTAAATGGACACTAGCAACAACAAGGTTTATTCGAACTGTAAAAAAATTACCTTAATCCGAAGGGATTCCTAAAACTTTCCACTTATGTCTGGACAGAAATGCTGGCTAATGGTCCTAATGAGATTCAATGCTCTTTATGAATAAGTATCACAAAGTGTCATTTTCATATTACTTCATATTTGACAGAATTTTATGGTGAGTATTTAGGAAAAAAAGACACTTATGACGCTTATCATAAAGAGTGCGCATCTCTTCAAACTGCATTTCTGGACATATCTACATTTTAGAGCTAAGTAGATTACTCAAATGTACACGTTTTCTTGACTCTTCAACTTGACTTCACTCGACTATTGACTTGACTTGTTTAGAACTTTCAACTTGACAACTCCTATTCGACCTTGTTTTACAAAATAGAAACTGGTTTACACATCACAAGCTCGCTTGGAAGTGACGCGATTTCAACAGCTTCAATGTTTGTTTGTTCGTTTGTTTTTTATTTACAATATCCAGTTATATTCCTATCATTGGTGCAAACAGAAATTGCTTGAAAGGGACTTTTCAAAATATGAATTACAGGTTAACGCACTCAGCAAGTGAATCATCGGGATTTACATGCACTCGTTCACTAACAATGAACGAGAAATTTCAATACCGCACGAGGCCGCCTCGTACGGTATTGAAAATTTCGAGTTCATTGTTAGTGAACGAGTGCAGGTAAATCCTGATAATTCACAAGCAATGAGTGTGTTAACATTTTTATTATTCAAATTGAATACACTGCAAACAAAAATCGTCAATGTTTGAGTCAGCCGAAGCTATGGTGTAATGACAGTGATGTATTGAATTTACACCATGGCTATTTAACACCACGATAATGACGTCAAGGAGGTTGTTTCGTCACAACCCAGTGTCACGTGGCACAGATCGACCAATAAGAAAGTCGGAATTCGTACAGTGTATGAAATTTGAATAATAATACAGAATAATAATAATAACGATAATGATAATGATAATGATAGTGATAATAAAACGATAAAGATAATGATAATGATAATATAATATAACATACAGTAAGACTGGTTATGCATTTAAATATCTTTGCACTGATACATATAAGCAACATACAATACTAAGGTTTTATGAAATATTTATATTACACAGGTGTTACACACCCAACTGTCAGCTTAATAACTATCCATCTTTGTCCTTGGATTGTGTAATCAAAGCCCCTTCTTGACAACGTTAGAAATTCCACTTTTGGTCTGCCTGACTTGGGTCTAGGTGCTGGGCTGTTAAGTAAATCAAACAATTAATATTATTAGACCATTCCTTTAGGCTACAGAACCATCTTCACACATTACGTGCCAGTAATGCAAGCCAATAGTAAGAAAAGATCTTTCATGGAGATCAAAATGTGCAGTTTCAGAAAACATCCATACCCCCCCCCCCCCCCCAAACAGAGGGGATTGGAATTTCCTGTGGTTGGGGGGTGGGAGAGTGAGGGACTCTCTAAGACCTAAAAATTTAAAGAAACGTCAGATGCTTTATAGGAACTTCTAGAGGAGGGGGCTCTGAATATTTTCTGAAACTACACAATGTTACTAATGTGCAACTAAACTCCTTAAAGTGCCTATGACATGAAAAATAATTGCTGATACTGATATAATATATCACAAAAAAACAAAATGATAACTGTAGTGCTGTTTCCATGACAACAGTTTTGCCATTAGTCCTGT
>JAHPZR010020587.1:0-13053 GCA_019787425.1 Platygyra sinensis | reverse complement strand
CGGGCGCCCGGGGGGGGAGGTACTTGGGTCAATTTTTGCTGGGTATGTGCCGCTGGCCTCTCAGAACCCCTACCCCATTATAGTCTATTCTGTGACCAATTACAGACCCCATCTTAGTCACTTTTGGGCAAATGTAATTTTCGCGATCCCAACTTAGTCACTTTCTGATAAAGCCTTTTAAGTAGGTCACCCTAAAACGAATTGACACGTTTGTTAAATTGAATGTAGAACACTTTACTTTTCGCCTACAACACAAACATTCTGGTACATATGTTAACCGTAAGTATTTACAAACATACCGCCATCTTTAGTTGGAATACGAACATTCTTCTTTAACGGGAACGTCATAATGGTTTCTTACATGAATAAAAACAAATTACGATTTATAACCTATAGATCAGAAGATTCAAACCTCCCAATAAAAATATTGGTAAGACCGTTTTATACCGGTGTAAATGTCACGTTGAAAGCTAACAAGTCCCAAGCGAAAGAGATCAAACGCTTGCTAATCCAAAAGAAGATCCAAGTTGTGTTAACGCAGAATAGCTGGGAAATAAATGCCGTAGCACAGACGTTTTGTTGGACCTTGTTCTGGACCCAGGGGTTCTGTACTATTGTGCAAGTTGTTAATGTTTAAGTTGTGACGTCATGAACGGAATTCAATGCGAGCCGACTGTTAGATATAAAAACAACAGCATGAACCATTTTTTTAATCGAGAATCTTCTTATTTTTAAATTCCTGCTTACCAGAATTTTGTTATCCCAGAAATCCCGAAAATGTGCGACCCCATTCTAGTAACTCTTCTAAAAATTTAACCCCATTATAGTCAATCCAGTCGTGAAAATGCGACCCCATCCAGCGGCACATCCCCATTAGCCCCTTATAAGGGAGTACCCCCCCCCGGGTCCGGGCGGCTCGTGTTTTCTATACATTTCCCTCGTGTTCTCAAATGCCCGTCGACTCGTGTTTTATCACCGCGTAATACACGGCTTAGGCGTCTTTATTCGTTAAGCAGACCAGACTTTGTTCTGATGATGCGAATGTCAAGCTTATCTTTTTCTCCTGATAAGGAATGCGGAAGAAATCGAATCTCAAGGAAACTGTAATATATATCTTCACGAACTGAAAGATTTATTTCTTTGCGGTGGTACAAGTTTTACTTATCAATGATGTTTTGAAAAATCCCTGTGGTGTCTGTGCTCTGTATCTTACGAACTGAAGCCGCCTGCCTGGCGTGCTCAAAGCACTGATATTATATTATGACAGAAAGAGTCATTCAATCTGTAAAAAGCTTTTAAAACAGATCGATTGTATTCTGATGATATTTGTTATGTGGAATACGTTTCTCTTCCTTGTTGATCAACACGGAAGGAATCAAATTTCAAACTTTTATTATGAGAGCCCCATGACAACGAATGTTGTGGTAAACGTCTGTATGAACTGAAACATTCGCTCACGAGTCATACCTGATGAAAGAACATCAACTCTTGCTCTAATTGGCAGAGATTACCAATCGGTTCTTAGACTTCTGATAACTTCTTAGTCGTCGATCACAGTCGACGTGTAAATATAGTGCTGGTCTGGCCGCTTGTTCCCGCTCTCTTCAAAGACTTGATCTCCTCGTAAACAGGTATGGTTGTCAGAGTGGTCAGGTAGCTGAAACCCTGAGCCTGTTTCGATAATTTAGTTACACTGGCTTGATCCGCAGCATGCATGGGTGTCCATATCTAAGTCCATAGCTAATCAATTCGAGTTCCCTTCAGCTGTATTTTGTTTTCATGTAAACAAAGCAAAGAAAGTTGTTTTTAGATGAAATTATGGTAAACGTTCAAGCATTCAGAAAGCTGCTTTAAGATAAAATTTAGTTCTCCGACTTTTCCCGTACTGAAATTAAAACTCAGTACTGAACTTTCTTTTATCCCCGAAGTTGTTGTCGAAATTATCCAGATCAAATCGTTGCCTTGTAACTGATTATTTATAAATCCTGGCTCGTTGCATCGCAACGACATCGTTTTCGCACTAAAACTCAAGCATAATCAAGCGGTCGCGGTTTTCTTTTTGTCCCTCACAAAACAGGCAGCTATTTAGCTTTTGTTTGCCCTCTGTTTTGTTTTTTGTTTTATTTACCGTAACCTAGGTACCGTTCACTATATATGGGGGATTAGGGGGGGGGGGTGGGGGGGGTGGCTGGCTGGAAGTGATAGCTAGGTAATATGTAATAACCCCTTCTTTCATTTATAAAACATTTTAACACTGCCCCCAGGTGACCTCTCCCGCAATCCAAAGCTTTTGGGTGGGGACAGACTGTATTTCCAACCAAATAATTGGTGGCAGTGTGTTGATGCCCTATTTTGTACATGTCAATAAGGAAGGGGAGGACTTTCTCCCCTGGAAAAATTTTAATTTTCAGAAACTCAGATACGCTATTTCGGTATCCTGGTAGAATTTGTAAATATTTCTGGAACCACCCTCCACCCCTTTAGAGTCATTTTTCGACATCCCCTCAACTTAAAACCCACCTGCCCCTCCTAGGTTCCCATAAAATATGAACGGTCCCCCAGCCAATTAAAGAAGCACTACTGTCATGCCATTTCAGCTTGCCTAAGTCGTGTAATTTTAATGGCATACCCTTCTGCAGATCACAAGCACCCTAGCGGTCTTGGTTTAATTTGGTAGAACAGAAGTTTTGGATCAGTCTCCGAAAGAACACGTCTTTAGGAATGCTGGGTATGTGTGCATTCAGCGAATTGTTGAATTTATTTTATAATCTTAATTCTTTTTCAATTCAAATAGCTAATAATGTAGTTCAAAGTCTATTCTGTTGAATGGCTCTATTTACTGGACAAAATCTTGAAAGAAAATTCCCGTTGAAATGATCAGCTGTTTCTCCGAGGGATTTTTTCGTTTTAAATCGGTCTCATATCTGACTCCTGATTTCTTACTGAAAGTCTGACTCAACTATAAAAACAATAGCTGTTTGCTGTTACCAGGTTCAGAGTCCTCGTTTTTGCCTTCCAAATTTGGACTTGAAAGCCCAAAATCAAGGAAGTTGCTTTCGGTGAAATATGTCCATCCTATTCTGAAATGTTCAAGGCTTATGACGTAACGAAACTGAATTAGGGTGCCAGATCAAGGAAATGAATTCAGAAGTATTGACACATTGCGGGAGACGAATGAATTGCTGCTTCAAAGAACTTATGAATCAACGCGTTTTTTGACCACATTCATCTTGCAAAGAAAAATTGAAAAATAAGTGTTCCTTTTGGATTGCTAACAACATGCTGATTTTTCAGTGTAAGGACGGGTAATTTCCCGGGCTAGGATTAATCGTTCTTGTGATTTGTCTTCCCTGACTATTTGAGTCTGAAACGTTCATAACGTGCATTAAAATAACTATTTCCAATCGATTAAGTTTTAAGCAGTTTACAGGCAACCATACAGCCCAAGATCTCTCACCAACATGTACTACAATAACTTAATTAAAATGATCGCGACGTCATCGTTCATGCTTAAATTTCAGAAATAGAAAACATGTTCTCCGTGTTTATATCGAGTTATAAAAACACGAGTGGAAGTTTGGGAGAACGAAAAATGCTGTGGGAACACCAGTCCACAGCTTTTTCTAGTTCTCCCAAACTTTTACGAGTAATTCTTTAACTCGATAGAAACACGGAGAACATGTTTTCTATTTCGTTTAGAAAACACCACAAAGAAAAAAAGGGAAACAACTTCTTTACTTTGATCATCAAAATATAAATTCTCTTTGCTCGCGCCTTCATTACATCAACAGTTCGTGCTACACTGTAGTTCTGTGTCCCCATCGAGTTATCACGGGTTATAGAAACACGATTTTTAACCAATCAGCGAGCGTATTTTCGTAGGACTGTTTTCTAAATGTCCCTAGCATGCGGTTATTGGACTTTATTATATGGCCAGTGTTTGTAGCCGATATAACGCGCGCTCTGATTGGCTAAGTGCAGCTTCACGCCAGGGCATTATTCTCCCGTAATGCCCACGGGCCGATTACGGATTTTGCAAATCAGGAAAGGAAAAAACACGAAAGGTTATATCCAAAGCCAGACCATATTTGTTTTATTTACATTGAAAATCGTTGTGATACAAGACGATGAGTGACGATTAACATTCAGAAAGTTAATTATATTACTATTTTAAGAAAAAATAAGTTACGAGTTAATCGGTCAGGAAGAAATTGAAATATTCATACCTTAAAGAGCAAAGCCACGAAAGGAAAGGAAAACTGCCAGTGAAATGAAAACATTTCAGCGATATTTGTCGTCAATAAACAAAGGAAGCATAGTAGAAGTTTTGGACTTACCGGCTACTGACCTTAACCACTTATTGGCAAAGTTTTTTATAGATATCGGAAAACGGATGGCGACGATTATGAACCTGACACCCTGTCGGGTTCGTAGCGAAGTACTGTACAGAGGTTCCTTTCAGAGGGCAGGTCTCCTTTCACTCTCCTTTCACCATTCAAAAGGCAATTGGTGACGCCAGAGCAGAACAGCAGTCAACATCAACAAATTTTCTTGCTGTAACACAAGCCAGTTTAAACATCTTCAAGGACCATCAGATTTAAACAGCCGAGCGGTTTCTTTTTCCGGTGTGGATATTCGCAGCATCTCTGAGCGCCAACTGGTTCAAGATCTTCAACGGACCAGTAACTATACTCCAGCAAACTTAGAAAAGGCGAAGAATTTTCATCGAAAGCGACGACGAAGAGTAGTGCTGATTCCGTTTAAATTGTATTTTCTTTTACTTACACGGCCGCACGGCTTTTGAGCAACTTTGAAGAACTTTTCTGAAGGAATTGACGTTTGGCAGTTGATTCTTGAGAATGTCGATGAAATCTCTCTCGTCATATAGTAACACAACTGTATTAAAATACTTTTTTTGCGGCCGTATTGATCATTTTTTTCCAAAATTTTCTTGACGGAGTACGCGTTATTCCGTTGAATTCTGTTGGTTTGGAAAGTGAATGAATAGATAAGCGCGCGCATTCCCGCGCGCATTACCGGATGTGAAGTAACGACTTCCCCTCCAATTTAGATTTTTTTCTTTCTTTAAAACCGTTTTGTTAGCCATATAATAAACAACTTAATAACCTTGACCGTTCGGTCGTTACGGGAAAATCTCAAACCTCGGCCTACCGTATTGACCTCGCTATCGCTCGGTCAATACATCAGGCCTCAGTTTGAGATTTTCCCGTAACGACCTCACTCTCGGTTATTAAGTAGTTAGTACAGAATAGTTTTTTTTTATAAAAGTTGTCAAAACAAACTTTCTCTAGTGGCCATGGTGACACTCAGCCTGTAGTGTGTTCTAAGTACGTTCTTTAAAGCACCCTAGTCAGCCTCCGCCATTTTCGATGACATCGAAATTATTGACATAGCATGGTGAAGCGAATTCTTATTGTTTTACTGTAAGCTGTGTTCCTGAAGGTATGTTTAATTGTCTTGAGTAGTTCTACAGTGATTTTTCTTCGTTTCAACAGGCTCCGAATAAAATATAATAGTCAAATTCTCGCATGTAAGCAAAAACAAAGGTGTGGCTGACGAGGGCCCTTTATATTCAGTTCATTCATGGCAATTTCAACGTCTTGCAACATAGCACAATTGGCTTTGACCAAGCTTATAATGATTACCACCTTCTCATGTAAATTCAGTTCTTTTTTTTTTTTGAAAGCATGCAATTTTGTGGTGAAAATCATTATTGCGTTCTCATTGAATTACTAATCCTCCTTTTGAAACGCCGCAAATTTGAACCTGTTAACTGGCATACAGTGGTTTGAAAATTCCTGGTGTGAAGAATACGATAGCCTCCGTTGGAGGGTTTCTTGTTAGGGGGAAGTAGCTTTTACACCTTTCTTCTGTTAGTCATTTTTTGCGAGTTCAAGTGCATTATTGTTGTTATTAGAAGGCCAATCCGCAAATGGGTCACTAAACGTATATTTTCCAAGGTTTAGGGCCGTTTTCTCCATTAGGAAGTTGACTTAGCAATGCGGATTAAAACAGGACTTGTATAGTATATTGTTTGCATTAAGGTGGGACTTTGGTTTTTCACGGAATTCGAATGTTATAAGATAGATTATGAAGTTTTATTTTGACAGTTTCTGTTGCCATGAGTTTAAAGCTCGTTTCCTCAAAACGAATTATTTTTGCCGTTGAGTAAAGATATTTTGAGAAGGATTTGGCCAATTGAACTGAAATTTTCAGGATTTGTTGTTCTGAGTAAGTTCTGTAGGATGAACAAAGAATTTTTCCATCCATTACATTTTGTTGAAGTCAAGCATTGAAACGTATGCTGGATTTTCAGATTTAACTGGTCATCATTTCATGTGTTTATAACTTTTCCCAAAGCTCTATGTTCATCACATTAAGCTATTTGTCTTTTGAAAACTGTAAAAAAAATTCCTTTTGATTAGTTCTTCCAGGAGTTATCTTTTCTCAAGTAAGCCCTGGCATAGAACAGCAGGTGGCAGATTAATTCAGCCGATGTCAGGTTACAATGTAGTTCTAGGGCAAAAAAGTATTTTTCCATAATTTTTTGGTCTTTAGCTTTCTAAAAATGTATACTTTGCCATGGTTTGGAATTAAATCTTAGCCACGAAAAAAAGTTTAAAGACTGTTGTGTTTTTAGGTTAAGTCCACCCTTAAACGCCTTTCTGCAATTAAAATTATTCACTATTTTGGAAATGCCTGTTGGCCATGTTGTAAGCTGATAAACATGAAGATCATTACTAATATTTGTTGAAAACGCTAAAAACAACACTTCGATGCCAAGATATGCAAACTAATTAAACAATGATTAACGCCGAATGGCTGCCTTGGGGACGGACCATTAGAAAAGTGATTGGGGGGATAAAAAAAAATTTCAACTTGCAAGAATTTTTTTCACGTCCACTACCTCTGCAGGAATTTTTCCCGGGGCCAGTCCCCTGCAGGAATGTTTTCTTTTCGGGGGGGTGCGGGGATATGGGGGAGGTAATTGGAAAATGAAGTGTTCCGCTGCCGTCGGCCGTAATTTTGACATTCGCCACAATCTGAATACCTAAAACAGGCTTCAAGTTCAAACAAGAATTTTTTAACTTTCACTCAGTCGTTTTACTTTCCTGTCAAAATTATTCTCGGGGGAAAACATAACCAAGTGAGACTCATTCAAGTGCTATTGCCTAAACTCTGGGTTGCACTGCTTTTTTGGTTTGATGTTTAAGGAAACTTCATACATACATACATACATACATACATACATACATACATACATACATACATACATACATACATACATACATACATACATACATACATACATACATACATACATACATACATACATACATAGTTCAGTTTAGGTGCTGATCACCGCTGGAGCCAATATAGTGCTCTACAATTAAGGAGCTGTTATAACAAAATGTTTCAAGTGACTACTCAGATCTTGAGTACATATGGAGTTTAATACAAATCTGTTTCGTAGGCTAACATAAAGCTAGCCCACTCATCAGTTAGTTTCCATATACACTGAAACCTACTAAAATACACATCAGCTTTTTGTTCGCGCAAGACGCCATAAACCGTTACAACGGACCGTTACAAAGCATCGTAAAAAAACGTTACAATCAATCGTTGCAAGTTCGAATGCACTTTTAAAAAAAAACAAACTACAAAATCTATGCACGTGCTTAAAGCATGTCGAAAGTTAAAGCGCCAGTACGCGCGCGCTTTAAAAACGAAATACAGATAGTTAACTATATCTGAGAATGAACAAAGACACTCACCTTGAAAATAGAGCTCCAACTTGGACAGATTTCGAAGTCACAGAGCGTGTCGGGCGATCGGCGATCAGTGATCGCGACGCGAAAATGCTTCCAAAAACATTAAAACCAACTCTCCACGCAAATAAGTGGCTACTGACAACGTTAACAGCAAGGACTAAATGAGAATTTCCGGTCATAAATACGGATAGATTACAGAATTCTACGTGGCGAACGTTTGTCGTAAAGGATTGCTTGCGATCGCGTGTTTAGCTTCTCGCTCAGTTGATATGCAAATGTAGCCTTCGCTGTTTACCCACGAAAAGAGCATTTCACCACTTTCAAACAATACTAATTGCTCCAATTGTATCTCCATTGTCTATAAACGGATGCAAAGCGAAATTTTAAAACTCCCGTGGGGGAATTCGTCAATTCAGATCTTAAGAGACCGAAGCTGGCGGTGAGCTTTTGCAACCTCATTCCCAAGTAATTGCGCCTGCAAAACATCATGGGTACCCCACATTTCTCGGGCGACGCTTTTCAATGGGCGCGATTCTGTAATGAACCCCGTATCAGGACGCGTTGTACAAGAGTGGGTATACACATAAGCTGGAGTTTAAACCACCGCAAAGGGCATCATCCCAAAGACGTAACCGATCCCGGAAAGTTATCTGGTACAATCCGCCGTACAACAAGAATGTCAAGAGCAAGATAGGAAGAGAGTTTCTTCGCCTCATTGATAAATGCTTCCCTGCTGGCCACAAATTGAGGAAAATTTTTAACAGAAACACCCTCAAACTGAGCTACAGATGCATGCCGAACGTACAACAAATCATAAAGGGACATAACCAAACTGTTCTTAACAACGCGGCACAACCGACACAAGACCAAGCCGAAAGAGCGTGCAACTGTAGAAAGAAAGAAGAATGCCCGTTGGATGGAAATTGCCTCGCTAAAGGGATCGTCTACCAGGCTCAGGTGACAGCTGCCAGAAAAACCGAAACCTATGTAGGTCTAACATCAACGGAATTTAAAGCTAGGTTCAGAAACCATCAGGTGTCGTTCAACAACGAGAAGCGCAAGAACGACACGGAACTTAGCAAGCACATCTGGCAGCTTAAAAGCAATGAACAACGCTTCACCATTAAATGGAAGATCCTGGCCAAGGCGAAACCCTACTCAAACATGACAAAGCGATGCAATCTCTGCACAACGGAGAAGCATTTCATCATCACAAAACCGGAATTGGCAACATTGAACAAACGCAACGAACTGATTTCTACCTGCCGGCACCGACGAAAGTTCATTCTCAGATATAGTTAACTATCTGTATTTCGTTTTTAAAGCGCGCGCGTACTGGCGCTTTAACTTTCGACATGCTTTAAGCACGTGCATAGATTTTGTAGTTTGTTTTTTTTTAAAAGTGCATTCGAACTTGCAACGATTGATTGTAACGTTTTTTTACGATGCTTTGTAACGGTCCGTTGTAACGGTTTATGGCGTCTTGCGCGAACAAAAAGCTGATGTGTATTTTAGTAGGTTTCAGTGTATATGGAAACTAACTGATGAGTGGGCTAGCTTTATGTTAGCCTACGAAACAGATTTGTATTAAACTCCATATGTACTCAAGATCTGAGTAGTCACTTGAAACATTTTGTTACATACATACATACATACATACATACATACATACATACATACATACATACATACATACATACATACATACATACATACATACATACATACATACATGTTTTTGACCTAGCTCAAGTCTACGTGTCTACATACATACATACATACATCAGTCTTATTGATTCATTACCCTGGCAATAAAATGCTTTCTTGATATGAGTGAATCAATGTTAAGCTAGGGTTCTGTGAGTGACCGTCCAGAAGCAAATATAGGGCCAAAGGCCGAGGCCTATTCAACTAAGGGGGAGGGAGGTCTGCGGAAAATTTTGCAAAATGGAAACATTTTTGTCACGTTTCCACGATTTTCAGCCGATTAATTTAATGCATCGATTAAATTTGAATGATAACGCGTCGTCTACTTTGCCAAAAACCTAAAATAGATTGAAACAATGGATTGAAACAGAACATACTAAACGCACCAGTTGTGAAATCACTCCTATATTTCGAGGCTTTCAAAACACGGTATGTGCTTGCTTAAATGCAAACGAATAAAAAGGATGCCTGTTTATAGCAGATGTGTTTTTTAACACTTTTAACCAATGGTTATCTATAAGGGTTTTTCTGTAAGTTTTTTTTGGCTGCCACCGTCCATGATGAGGTTGCTACAGACAAAATGTATCAGCCTTGAAAGGGAAGAATGTCCGTTTTGCTAATTGTAGCTAGAGAAAACCGGTGGAATGGAGGGATTTCACCAGGAGCAAAACAATTAAAACTGCAGTATGAAGTGGCTGCCAAGTTGCCATTCAGACAACAATAAAAGCAAAAGACACGGTCGAACACCAACCCACGGTCTGGCCGGTACCTTACGCATGCGCACAGCCATATCACCCTGGCAATGGCAGCCATGGACAAGGCCGAAACAGTTGTGAGGGTCTGAATGGAGGGGTCTACATGTCGGTTGTCGGTTAAAATTTCATTACTTTGTCGGTTGGCGTAATTTTCGACCTTTGTCAGCGGTTGTTGGTAAATCCCAGTTAATTTTTTTGTCGCTTGTCGTTAATCTTTTCCTCCTTTTGTCGGTAGTCTGTTATATTTTCTAGCCCTTTGTCTATAGTAGGTTAACCCCATTCACACCCTCAGTTGTCCATGGCTGCCACTGCCTGGGTGATATGGCTGTGCGCATGCGTAGGGTACTGGCAAGACCGTGGGTTGGTGTTTGAGTTTTTCACTTGCTTTTATTGTTGTTTTACAGTTTTTAAGCCCGACAGTGCAATGTGCAATTCACTCTGCAGGAATTTTTTTCTTCACTCCTTCTTTGCACGAAGTTTTTTTCAGTCACCCTCCCTTGCATGATTTTTTTTCAGTGTTGTTGCTTTTTCCCCAACTCTCATCACTTTACTAATGGTCCGTCCTGCTCCTCATGTGAAGGGCTCGGAAAACCACTTGTTATTAGTAGTAAGCGAAAAGTTCAAGGTCGGACATAAGCAATACCATTACAGTTTTTGCAAGCTAATTTTAAAACAAATTAGTAAGTATCCTAGCCGCCCATTTATCTGCGGAGCACACAACCTGTACACCCACCGATCATGTTCACAACTTTACAATTTGGTGACAATTTGAGCCAACAAAGACCCTGGCGTTCCCTCCAAGTTTGTTCCAAGAATCGTTCAGTAGAGCCTGGTGAATAGAATCTGTTACAGTAGTGCTTTTCCTTTTAAACTTGACTCGTGCGTTACAGAGCTTATACCGGTGATCACTAAACTGTGATGTTATGAACGACAGAGGAAAATATTTCGGCCAATCAATATTCATGTCATTATTGTACATGTCAGTAGTTGTCAGTAGTCAAAATAGTGGACAAATTAACGGATTAAGAGGTTTTGGATCATTGACCGAAAGAAGGAAATGACAATTAGAGCGATCACGTTCACAATTTTGCACGCCCACTGATCTGTTAAAAAACAGTTTGTTCGCATCCGATTCTCGTCTTGTTGTGTTTCCCTCTACGTTTGTTTACTTTCAATTGAACTATTCTCCAACAACAAGTATGAAAAAAAGCCAACAAGGATGAAAAAGTCAACTGACATATGAGACGTGACTGTAGTCTCTTAGAAGTTTAAGTGAGCGTGAATTACGGATGTGTTGGTGGGTGAGTCTTGGTCGACTGAACATTTAGTTTTGTACCTTGATTACTGAGCAAGTATTATCGAGTACTACTACATTCAGCAAACAGTTTCAAGATTAATCCAAGTGAATCACTTTTTCCTTCCTTTACTCTTTCTTGATGGACCAGCGGTAATGTCGGTGAGTTAAACAAAGTTTATTGCTTATGTTCAGTCGCTTGCTCTGACATTACTGTTTCTTCCTACACATGTACGTTTTACCGAGGTTTTCACGAAACACAGACAAACATCTGTTACAATGTAACAGCTATAAGAAAATATGTACTGGTGTTCTGTCATGAAAGCCGTTGTCTTATTGGCTACGTTGCTAACGATCTATTCTGTTATAGACAGTGAGTCAGTAGAGTAGTTTGGAGGTGAGCGGTTGTTTGCAAAATGACGGCCGATCTTCGCGTTTACGAAGTGTATGTGTAGAGGATTGAGATAGCGTTTTTAACGACTGGCAGATTTAATTTTTATTAGATCAGAATAATTATTCGTTCTTGATTACCCTACTTGAAAGTTGACCGCGTCAATTATCACTCGATAGTAATGCCGAGCTCGAAGATAACTGTGTCAATATTACCGCGCCGTTGGGTGATTTTGATTTCTGGCAACATAATTCTTCATTCTCAGTTTTCCTGATTTATCAGTGTTATCATGAAAAGGAATAGCAGCTTTATAGCGACTGCCTCCTCGGCAAAGGCTTGCCTAACTTAGCAATTAAGCGTTTGTGTTTCCCTCTCTCTCTGCCTAGCAAAAAGATAACGCTTTTGTGCGCAAGAGAAAAGTCTGCCCACCCAACCCCCACCCAACCCTCACCCCCTTCCTTCCCCTCTGTCGCCCTAACTCACGCTACTGATTCACTGTTTCAATCAGTAAAGTTTCCAATCGAATGTTTAACTTCATGTAAGTGTCTCAAGTGTCCATTCTCTCTTGGGGCGGAATGCGGAAGGGGTCGCACACTTCTGTCACAACAACGGAAGTTTGTGGTTTCTGGAACCTCCACGAAGTGAGCAAATATTTGTTCTATGGTTCACCTAGACAGCCAAGTCCCGGATATTTGTTTACCAGTGTCTAATTTAAAATGTCTGGGCATTTTTTAAGACGTGAAATTCCCAATTTAGTGAACATTACTGATGCAACACTTAGTAAGACCATGAAGCGGATGACGAGGATAACATGCTAGATTGTGAAATTTCGTCTTTGTTGCTAGTATAAAGGACCATATATCGGCAAACTTTTAGCTAAGGCCCGGTTTACACGTCGCATTTTACACGCACCGAATCGAATTGCTAAATTAAAAATCAATTAACGACATATTCAATTCGATGCGAGTCAGTCGAATATTCGACTGATGCAGTCGAATATGCGACTGAAGTTCGACAGTTGATTTAAACGCCGTATTTTACTTATGTCGAATCGAATTCAAATATGTCAAATAATTTATGTTTGCTCGAATGGGAATTTAAAACACGTCGCTC
>JAHPZR010020585.1:10000-11100 GCA_019787425.1 Platygyra sinensis | reverse complement strand
TTTTTCTTCGAGATGTTACCTCATCATGATTTTGGCCTCTCAAGGGGTCTAAAATGGCCGAAATTTCGGCCAACTTTTGGTGAGCCTAAAAGATACTTCGTACATATTCCAGAAACTCCTATTTTCGTGCGATATTATTTGCCCCCTTATTAGTTGACTGAGATATATTTGAATTTTTCACTTTAATTCTACGGTTTTCACGAGGTGCCCTTAACAGATGTTAACAACTACCGGCACCTTAGAAACGACTTATCCGCGACAAAAATGAAACCGACAAACGGACTTCTAACAGACCGGATTAATTTTGACTGCAATAGATTTAACTAACAACAGACGGATCGAACCTGAGCAATGACTGATGACAAACTTTCACACGAGTCTTTCAGCCAATAACATCATAACTTAACTGACCAATCGTTTTCAACTGACGACCAGACTTATAACAACATCGACTGACAAAACCATTCACTTGACTCTGAAGATGACTTTTGCTCAGGTTGTCGAAACGTCAGTCACCAACAACAATTCTTTTCAGAACTACACTCACCCGGACGATCACACAATACGAACTACTCATACTCCTGGGTTCAAACCATTTACTATGGTGCCAAATATCATCGCCGAATCGTTAAGGAGCGTGAGCTAAATTTTAGCCATTTTCAGCGAGTCGTTTTTCAAAAGTGCGCCAGTTTATTTCCACAAAAAGACGATTTTCTGATAGTCTTTTACACTGATATCAATATTCAGTTTAGTTAAAATTGGTATCTACAAGCAAATCGGAGTAACTGGTCTCGCAAAGTCCAAAAAAAATCATTGGTCAGATGTATTTCCCGCCAAATGTTTAGCGAAGAATATCACCTTATTCCGACTTTCTGCGCTTGTGATCCATAATTTGCTGAAAGATCTGCACAAAATAGTTAGCTGGACTGCAAAATAGAACATTTAAGCTGTAACATCGTTATTAACTTATTCAAACATTTCAAACTCGCCAAACTTATGCCATTATGAAGACTAAATTTTCCCGCGAAAATTCTATTTTTAACGTGACGCTGCAAAAACAAACTGGATCCTCAGTTTGCTGCTGTTTTTGTTTTTATGTA
>JAHPZR010020585.1:0-5000 GCA_019787425.1 Platygyra sinensis | reverse complement strand
TCTCGCAAAGTCCAAAAAAAAATCATTGGTCAGACATATTTCCCGCCAAACGTTAAGAATATCACCTTATTCCGACTTTCTGCGATTGTTATCCATGATTTGCTGAAAGATCTGCACAAAATAGTTAGCTGGACTGCAACATATAATATTAAGGATGTGACATCGGTATTAACTTATGCAAACATTTCAAACTCGTCAAATTCTCCTATTATCAAGACTAAATTTTCTCGCGAGAATTCTATCTTTAGCGTCACGCTGCAAAAAAAAAAATGGATCCTCAGTTCGCTGCATTTTTTTGTTTTTATGTAGAGCAAACTGCAAGTTTTAGTGAGCGAAGCTTTACCCGAAATTTATTTTTGGGACTACTGCAAATGTCTTGTTTACATGGATTTCTCGTTTTCGGAAGGCGTGACGCGTTTTTTTTTTTAGCAGTTATTTAGTGCTGGGGCGTCAAATTTAGGTTTTCATCGCAAATCTACGTTGGGTGAATAAAGCAAAAAAATTAATTACAGCTATTCAAAGACTAATCATCTGCAACATTGAATCCTGAAGTGTTTGCCTGAAGTGTTTAATCTCCAGTTATACATTCTTTTTTTTTAAAAAAAAAAACTATTTTACTGGAGATTAAACCCTTCAGGCAAAAACTTCTGGATTCAATGTTGGAGATGATTGGTCTTTGAATAGCTGTAATTTTTTTTTTTTTCCGAGGAGTTGTTGTAAGAAGTCAGCTGATTGCTTCTCCTATAATAAAGCCTCTCTTAATACCTGGCGGGTGGCAAGAGGAATAGTGTGCATATTGAAAGGTCTCGGTCGGCTTGTAGTGAGTTTTGACGTTGTCCTTTGTACACTACTGTGCTTGTATACAAACATCCCTCAAAATGAAGGCATCACAACGGTACGCGAAGCATACGACAAATACCACAACAACAGTCCTACCATCCCGTCCCACTACCGTAAACAAATACTCAGCCTTATACTCAAAGAAAATTTGTTCCAGTTCAACGGAGAAAACTATCTTCAAATTCACGGAACGGCCATGGGAACGAAAATGGCGGTTGCTTTCGCCAATCTCTTCATGGCAGAAATCGAAACAAAAATGGTTAATGAAAGCAGAATCAAACCGAAAGTATGGAAACGTTACATAGACGAAGTTTTCTCTTCATGAGATGTTAATAGACAAGACATTGATGTATTTACAGAACAAGCTAAGACATTTCATCCCACTATGAAGTTTACAGCTGAAATCTCAGAGAACGAAATCACATTCTTTGACACGGTAGTGTACAAAAGTGAAAGATTCCTAAAAAAATTATCCTAGAAGTCAAAACTCACTACAAGCTGACCGAGACCTTTCAATATACAGGCTATTCCTCTTGTCACCCACCAGGTGTTAAGAGGCAATGTCCACCAGGACCGAGCCAGTCGTGGCACATGATGAAAAATCAAAATTTTTCATATTCTTCCCAGAGATAGCCTATGATAAGCCTAGACACGTGGTGTGATTATTTTCTTGAAATACTTTTTTTAAACCCCGTTGCGGCCCCACATCTGGTCAAAAACACGCAAAATTGAGTGACTAATACCTTATCATGAATTTCGCTCTATTTAATCGCCATGAAAATAATACTCCAGTTTGAGCCTGGAAATTTATTTTTGAGGAGTTTACAAGTCTTTTGAGGCCAATTATGCTTCTGTTGGTTAATTTTCAAGGCGACGACGAGCCGCTTAAAATCACTAAAATTCACTTCTTAAAAATTTTACAATTATGCACACTTTTTCAATCGGCAAATTCGCTACCCGGTAAAACACCAAAACACCTAAGATTGTGACGTTTCCAAAGACGAAATGTCAGTGTAAAACCTGGTATAAAAATTATTTTCGGGCTTTACATCAGCACTGAGTGCTAACGCTGTCAAAATCGTGATAATCAGAACACTAACCTGCTAGAAAAAGAAAACAATAGGCAAGTGCCTGTGACCAGATAATCAAAAGGAACCTGAAAATGTCTTCTTGAATTTGATTTCCTCGGTATTTGGACTCACCTTCTGTAATTACATTCAAGTATAAGTGCTGGGGTATTCAGAATCCTACACGATAACCTTTGCGATGAGTGGAGTTCGACAAAGTTCATCTGTTGTCACGAAGCTCTCTAGAACCTCTAATTTCATTGGATCTTGTTGGCACGAAGCTCTATTGTTTCAGGGCTAGGGTCCATTGTTACCATTGTTTGTATATAATTTTCTCAACCAATCCTGTGAGACGTTCCGAAGAGCTTCGTGGCGGCCCAAGTGCATCCTTCTTACTGACATTCAATCAATGCCTCCAAAATAATCCACCTCATTCCTAACCTCATGGCTAGCCCTTGTTCTTAAACAACAATCCATAAAAGTAGTGAAGCCTTCCAGCGTCAGTCCCTTTCTTGTTAAAACGAAATACTCACGTGCTGTTCCAATCCTTGCGCATGTTGCATGCTGAAATGGTAATTTTAGCGTCCGAAGTGGTCTAATTTGTCTGTCACGCAATAGTCACTTCAAAGGATTTTTATCACGCATTGCCAAAAATGGTTAAAAAGCATAATAAATAGAAAGATTCAATGAAACGTTCCAAGCAAAAAAAAAAAAAATTGAATTAAAGCCGAAAGGATCTAGATCCAAATGTGACCCGTAAAATATGGCGCGGAAATTTCCCGGCAGAGAAACTGTGCATTTATGTGTTCTGGGCTCTGAAGGGGGTTGGGATTACTCCGCTATATGGGCTATCAGAGGTATGGCCCGGGGTGGTCGCAAAGGGTATGGCTTTTGGGCTGTTTATGTCTAAAAAAGGTGTAAATTTTATACACATTGGACTGAAATAGGGTGTGTTTTTCACCCTGGCTTGGCATTAGGCATTTTGTTTACAATCATGACTCAATCAGTTTAAGGTCTGGTGCAGGAATTTAAAGTAAAAATATGGTTGGACAGGTATATTTTGTTTAACCAACCTGAACTTTTCCCTGATTATAAAACTCGGCGTCCTGCCTTGCCGTAACATATTACTTTGATCACGTAACATGTCACGTGATTATTTTGTTAAAATTTGGTAAATCGGCAAATTGGCGGCGAATTTTAAGTCTATTGATCAATAAATGAGCGTTTTCGCTGCAAATTGAAATTATCTAACTTGCTACGTTTGGAATGATCTTCCTTGATTTCGATTTTAGAAGATGTAAATGATCAAAAGTCGAATTTTGTTGAAAAAGACGACCTTTTACCCTATTTCTATTTTTTTTTTCTGTGAGAAGAGGGACGTTCATTCCAAACGTGAGATGATGGAAATAATTGACCTGCGTCTAAACTGCGTTTTTGCAGCATGATATTACTAAAAACCTCCACCAATTTCTCAAATAATGGCTTTTTTGCGCTTAACGTCACGTGGTATGTCACGTGACCCCTCAGAAGTACTAATTCTACTTTAAAATGTTCACGACGTTGCCAAAAATGTAAAACTGGACGTGCTAATTAGAATTCGACAAAAAAGGTTACAGGAGTCATTATTTTTGAAATACAAACCCATAAATCTGAAATGAAGGGTGCTTGAAATGGGTTATTCTTTTGTGATAGTAATCGTTACCGTCACAAACTTGCTTGGGAGGCGGGTGGCCACATGCCGGATAGAGCGGTCCGGGTTTGAGCTCTGGCCTGGGGCCGCCTTGCGTTGTGTTCCTGGGCAGGTCATTTTACTCTCACAGTGCCTCTCTCTACCCAGGTGTTTAAATGGGTACCGGCAAACTTAATGCTGGGGCTAACCCGCGATAGCCTGGCATCCAATCCAGAGGGGAGTAGAAATACCCCCAGTCGCTTCATGCTCCAGAAACCGGGATAAACTCCTGCCTGATGAGCCACTAGGGTCGTATTCAGAGTGAACTCTACTTTACAACTAGCAACTAATCTTTATCCATCGAAAGAGCAATTCTGAAAAATGAGCAAACCGTTATGAGCTGCTGCGTACATAAGTACAATGCGAAAACAAACCATGCCTCTCTGGGATTCATCTCGTCATAGAGATAAAATGTTCTCAATTCACGACTAAATTCACGACTAAATTCACGCCATGAAATGTCTCCGTCTGCTAAATATAACTTTTTGCAATGAAACGACGTAAATGGATAAACATTTTTTGTTTTTTTGTACACTCAGTACATGACAATTTGATCAGTTTTCTCACTTCTCGCGTGGCGCGTGACACAAAGCACGTAATCGATCGGCTTTACACCGCTAGGTTAAAAAAATAAGGCTATCTTTTGAGAGAAATGCTTGAGTAGTTTTAGCGTATGGATTACATCACATCACTATTTTTTTTTCTGTTTGAAATCATTGCATGAAAGGTTTTTTTTTTGCAGAACTCCGACACTGAACCCTAAGACAACAAAATAACGTAAAAGAATGGCTGTATGGAAATGTAAACAAACAATTTCTAGCACAAAGTGTGATTTGCATTGAAAAACTAACGACTGCAATGGAAAATGAACTTGTTTAAAACGAATAAGCACCAGTTTTGTTTTCCATGTTAAAATCATTGAAGAGGAAACTTCTGTGCACATAATATGGTAGATGGGATAAAAATTAAACGTTATTGCAGCTTTATAGGCGCTAGTCCATTGTCACAGTTTGACTATGATTGAATTGCGCGATATCTTTTCGTTAGACAGCCCCGCTAAACACAAGTTCTTTTCGTTAGACAACCATTCAATTTGAGCAGTTTTCGAGCGATATCTGGCCCTGCGATAATTTTTACGGTTCACGTTCGGATTCTTTAAAGTTTTCCGTATCGCTTACCGCGTGAAGGGTCGCAGAGGTATGTTGTCATAGCTTTAATTTCAAATAAAAATTGTTTGCTTTGAACGTCTTATTAAATCTCTTGATTCAGTTTTTGCAAATGTGTGACAAAATCCCATCAATTGACCATTACGTGACATAGAAATGAAGATGACATCAAACGCCATATTTACATTTCGACGAGAA
>JAHPZR010020583.1:10000-11167 GCA_019787425.1 Platygyra sinensis | reverse complement strand
ACCTTCATCTTTTCAACCTAAAAATGCTATCCGAAAAGATTAACAACCATGATATTTTGCCGAGGTAGGCGTTCGTTTTTCTTCGAGATGTTACCTCATCATGATTTTGGCCTCTCAAGGGGTCTAAAATGGCCGAAATTTCGGCCAACTTTTGGTGAGCCTAAAAGATACTTCGTACATATTCCAGAAACTCCTATTTTCGTGCGATATTATTTGCCCCCTTATTAGTTGACTGAGATATATTTGAATTTTTCACTTTAATTCTACGGTTTTCACGAGGTGCCCTTAACAGATGTTAACAACTACCGGCACCTTAGAAACGACTTATCCGCGACAAAAATGAAACCGACAAACGGACTTCTAACAGACCGGATTAATTTTGACTGCAATAGATTTAACTAACAACAGACGGATCGAACCTGAGCAATGACTGATGACAAACTTTCACACGAGTCTTTCAGCCAATAACATCATAACTTAACTGACCAATCGTTTTCAACTGACGACCAGACTTATAACAACATCGACTGACAAAACCATTCACTTGACTCTGAAGATGACTTTTGCTCAGGTTGTCGAAACGTCAGTCACCAACAACAATTCTTTTCAGAACTACACTCACCCGGACGATCACACAATACGAACTACTCATACTCCTGGGTTCAAACCATTTACTATGGTGCCAAATATCATCGCCGAATCGTTAAGGAGCGTGAGCTAAATTTTAGCCATTTTCAGCGAGTCGTTTTTCAAAAGTGCGCCAGTTTATTTCCACAAAAAGACGATTTTCTGATAGTCTTTTACACTGATATCAATATTCAGTTTAGTTAAAATTGGTATCTACAAGCAAATCGGAGTAACTGGTCTCGCAAAGTCCAAAAAAAATCATTGGTCAGATGTATTTCCCGCCAAATGTTTAGCGAAGAATATCACCTTATTCCGACTTTCTGCGCTTGTGATCCATAATTTGCTGAAAGATCTGCACAAAATAGTTAGCTGGACTGCAAAATAGAACATTTAAGCTGTAACATCGTTATTAACTTATTCAAACATTTCAAACTCGCCAAACTTATGCCATTATGAAGACTAAATTTTCCCGCGAAAATTCTATTTTTAACGTGACGCTGCAAAAACAAACTGGATCCTCAGTTTGCTGCTGTTTTTGTT
>JAHPZR010020583.1:0-5000 GCA_019787425.1 Platygyra sinensis | reverse complement strand
AGCAGTTGGTCTCGCAAAGTCCAAAAAAAAATCATTGGTCAGACATATTTCCCGCCAAACGTTAAGAATATCACCTTATTCCGACTTTCTGCGATTGTTATCCATGATTTGCTGAAAGATCTGCACAAAATAGTTAGCTGGACTGCAACATATAATATTAAGGATGTGACATCGGTATTAACTTATGCAAACATTTCAAACTCGTCAAATTCTCCTATTATCAAGACTAAATTTTCTCGCGAGAATTCTATCTTTAGCGTCACGCTGCAAAAAAAAAAATGGATCCTCAGTTCGCTGCATTTTTTTGTTTTTATGTAGAGCAAACTGCAAGTTTTAGTGAGCGAAGCTTTACCCGAAATTTATTTTTGGGACTACTGCAAATGTCTTGTTTACATGGATTTCTCGTTTTCGGAAGGCGTGACGCGTTTTTTTTTTTAGCAGTTATTTAGTGCTGGGGCGTCAAATTTAGGTTTTCATCGCAAATCTACGTTGGGTGAATAAAGCAAAAAAATTAATTACAGCTATTCAAAGACTAATCATCTGCAACATTGAATCCTGAAGTGTTTGCCTGAAGTGTTTAATCTCCAGTTATACATTCTTTTTTTTTAAAAAAAAAAACTATTTTACTGGAGATTAAACCCTTCAGGCAAAAACTTCTGGATTCAATGTTGGAGATGATTGGTCTTTGAATAGCTGTAATTTTTTTTTTTTTCCGAGGAGTTGTTGTAAGAAGTCAGCTGATTGCTTCTCCTATAATAAAGCCTCTCTTAATACCTGGCGGGTGGCAAGAGGAATAGTGTGCATATTGAAAGGTCTCGGTCGGCTTGTAGTGAGTTTTGACGTTGTCCTTTGTACACTACTGTGCTTGTATACAAACATCCCTCAAAATGAAGGCATCACAACGGTACGCGAAGCATACGACAAATACCACAACAACAGTCCTACCATCCCGTCCCACTACCGTAAACAAATACTCAGCCTTATACTCAAAGAAAATTTGTTCCAGTTCAACGGAGAAAACTATCTTCAAATTCACGGAACGGCCATGGGAACGAAAATGGCGGTTGCTTTCGCCAATCTCTTCATGGCAGAAATCGAAACAAAAATGGTTAATGAAAGCAGAATCAAACCGAAAGTATGGAAACGTTACATAGACGAAGTTTTCTCTTCATGAGATGTTAATAGACAAGACATTGATGTATTTACAGAACAAGCTAAGACATTTCATCCCACTATGAAGTTTACAGCTGAAATCTCAGAGAACGAAATCACATTCTTTGACACGGTAGTGTACAAAAGTGAAAGATTCCTAAAAAAATTATCCTAGAAGTCAAAACTCACTACAAGCTGACCGAGACCTTTCAATATACAGGCTATTCCTCTTGTCACCCACCAGGTGTTAAGAGGCAATGTCCACCAGGACCGAGCCAGTCGTGGCACATGATGAAAAATCAAAATTTTTCATATTCTTCCCAGAGATAGCCTATGATAAGCCTAGACACGTGGTGTGATTATTTTCTTGAAATACTTTTTTTAAACCCCGTTGCGGCCCCACATCTGGTCAAAAACACGCAAAATTGAGTGACTAATACCTTATCATGAATTTCGCTCTATTTAATCGCCATGAAAATAATACTCCAGTTTGAGCCTGGAAATTTATTTTTGAGGAGTTTACAAGTCTTTTGAGGCCAATTATGCTTCTGTTGGTTAATTTTCAAGGCGACGACGAGCCGCTTAAAATCACTAAAATTCACTTCTTAAAAATTTTACAATTATGCACACTTTTTCAATCGGCAAATTCGCTACCCGGTAAAACACCAAAACACCTAAGATTGTGACGTTTCCAAAGACGAAATGTCAGTGTAAAACCTGGTATAAAAATTATTTTCGGGCTTTACATCAGCACTGAGTGCTAACGCTGTCAAAATCGTGATAATCAGAACACTAACCTGCTAGAAAAAGAAAACAATAGGCAAGTGCCTGTGACCAGATAATCAAAAGGAACCTGAAAATGTCTTCTTGAATTTGATTTCCTCGGTATTTGGACTCACCTTCTGTAATTACATTCAAGTATAAGTGCTGGGGTATTCAGAATCCTACACGATAACCTTTGCGATGAGTGGAGTTCGACAAAGTTCATCTGTTGTCACGAAGCTCTCTAGAACCTCTAATTTCATTGGATCTTGTTGGCACGAAGCTCTATTGTTTCAGGGCTAGGGTCCATTGTTACCATTGTTTGTATATAATTTTCTCAACCAATCCTGTGAGACGTTCCGAAGAGCTTCGTGGCGGCCCAAGTGCATCCTTCTTACTGACATTCAATCAATGCCTCCAAAATAATCCACCTCATTCCTAACCTCATGGCTAGCCCTTGTTCTTAAACAACAATCCATAAAAGTAGTGAAGCCTTCCAGCGTCAGTCCCTTTCTTGTTAAACGAAATACTCACGTGCTGTTCCAATCCTTGCGCATGTTGCATGCTGAAATGGTAATTTTAGCGTCCGAAGTGGTCTAATTTGTCTGTCACGCAATAGTCACTTCAAAGGATTTTTATCACGCATTGCCAAAAATGGTTAAAAAGCATAATAAATAGAAAGATTCAATGAAACGTTCCAAGCAAAAAAAAAAAAAATTGAATTAAAGCCGAAAGGATCTAGATCCAAATGTGACCCGTAAAATATGGCGCGGAAATTTCCCGGCAGAGAAACTGTGCATTTATGTGTTCTGGGCTCTGAAGGGGGTTGGGATTACTCCGCTATATGGGCTATCAGAGGTATGGCCCGGGGTGGTCGCAAAGGGTATGGCTTTTGGGCTGTTTATGTCTAAAAAAGGTGTAAATTTTATACACATTGGACTGAAATAGGGTGTGTTTTTCACCCTGGCTTGGCATTAGGCATTTTGTTTACAATCATGACTCAATCAGTTTAAGGTCTGGTGCAGGAATTTAAAGTAAAAATATGGTTGGACAGGTATATTTTGTTTTACCAAGCTGAACTTTTCCCTGATTATAAAACTCGGCGTCCTGCCTTGCCGTAACATATTACTTTGACCACGTAACATGTCACGTGATTATTTTGTTAAAATTTGGTAAATCGGCAAATTGGCGGCGAATTTTAAGTCTATTGATCAATAAATGAGCGTTTTCGCTGCAAATTGAAATTATCTACCTTGCTACGTCTGGAATGATCTTCCTTGATTTCGATTTTAGAAGATGTAAATGATCAAAAGTCGAATTTTGTTGAAAAAGACGACCTTTTACCCTATTTCTAATTTTTTTTCTGTGAGAAGAGGGACGTTCATTCCAAACGTGAGAGGATGGAAATAATTGACCTGCGTCTAAACTGCGTTTTTGCAGGATGATATTACTAAAAACCTCCACCAATTTCTCAAATAATGGCTTTTTTGCGCTTAACGTCACGTGGTATGTCACGTGACCCCTCAGAAGTACTAATTCTACTTTAAAATGTTCACGACGTTGCCAAAAATGTAAAACTGGACGTGCTAATTAGAATTCGACAAAAAAGGTTACAGGAGTCATTATTTTTGAGATACAAACCCATAAATCTGAAATGAAGGGTGCTTGAAATGGGTTATTCTTTTGTAATAGTAATCGTTACCGTCACAAACTTGCTTGGGAGGCGGGTGGCCACATGCCGGATAGAGCGGTCCGGGTTTGAGCTCTGGCCTGGGGCCGCCTTGCGTTGTGTTCTTGGGCAGGTCATTTTACTCTCACAGTGCCTCTCTCCACCCAGGTGTTTAAATGGGTACCGGCAAACTTAATGCTGGGGCTAACCCGCGATAGCCTGGCATCCAATCCAGAGGGGAGTAGAAATACCCCCAGTCGCTTCATGCTCCAGAAACCGGGATAAACTCCTGCCTGATGAGCCACTAGGGTCGTATTCAGAGTGAACTCTACTTTACAACTAGCAACTAATCTTTATCCATCGAAAGAGAAATTCTGAAAAATGAGCAAACCGTTATGAGCTGCTGCGTACATAAGTACAATGCGAAAACAAACCATGCCTCTGTGGGATTCATCTCGTCATAGAGATAAAATGTTCTCAAAACGCTGAAAGACTAAATTCACGCCATGAAATGTCTCCGTCTGCTAAATATAACTTTTTGCAATGAAACGACGTAAATGGATAAACATTTTTTGTTTTTTTGTACACTCAGTACATGACAATTTGATCAGTTTTCTCACTTCTCGCGTGGCGCGTGACACAAAGCACGTAATCGATCGGCTTTACACCGCTAGGTTAAAAAAATAAGGCTATGTTCTGAGAGAAATGCATGAGTAGTTTTAGCGTATGGATTACATCACATCAGTCATTTTTTTTTCTGTTTGAAATCATTGCATGAAAGGTTTTTTTTTTTGCAGAACTCCGACACTGAACCCTAAGACAACAAAATAACGTAAAAGAATGGCTGTATGGAAATGTAAACAAACAATTTCTAGCACAAAGTGTGATTTGCATTGAAAAACTAACGACTGCAATGGAAAATGAACTTGTTTAAAACGAATAAGCACCAGTTTTGTTTTCCATGTTAAAATCATTGAAGAGGAAACTTCTGTGCACATAATGTTGTAGATGGGATAAAAATTAAACGTTATTGCAGCTTTATAGGCGCTAGTCCATTGTCACAGTTTGACTATGATTGAATTGCGCGATATCTTTTCGTTAGACAGCCCCGCTAAACACAAGTTCTTTTCGTTAGACAACCATTCAATTTGAGCAGTTTTCGAGCGATATCTGGCCCTGCGATAATTTTTACGGTTCACGTTCGGATTCTTTAAAGTTTTCCGTATCGCTTACCGCGTGAAGGGTCGCAGAGGTATGTTGTCATAGCTTTAATTTCAAATAAAAATTGTTTGCTTTGAACGTCTTATTAAATCTCTTGATTCAGTTTTTGCAAATGTGTGACAAAATCCCATCAATTGACCATTACGTGACATAGAAATGAAGATGACATCAAACGCCATATTTACATTTCGACGAG
>JAHPZR010020582.1:0-48280 GCA_019787425.1 Platygyra sinensis | reverse complement strand
GCTTGTGTTTTACCGTTTCTTTTTCTTCTTTGTGGTTTAACTTCAGCTTAGACTTGAGCTTTTTGTTGGACTTCACAAACAAGGGGTTCTTCATGATCTTTACCTCCCATCCATTGGTGGCGAGATGCCTCTCCAGAGCAGTTTGTAAGTCGAGGAGGGTTGACCTACAGTACCATATTCTCCCCTTTTTGTTCTGGCCCCTACATAGAATTTTCTGAAGATGTTATACAAGGATACTTAACAAGTTAGAGGGCAGTCCCCACTCACAGTACCACTCTACAAGTACAAGTTAAAGAAAAGCAAATACTCAAAGTGTGTACCTGGAAACTTGTTACAACTTTTTAAAAGATTATTTGCCTTTGAGTTGGAAATGTGCAGTGAAGTTCATTCATTGCATTTTCTGAGTACAAGCTGCAGGAGGTATTTGTATAGGAAATCGCACGACCTCGAGTACAATTCGTGATTAATAGGTAAGAGTGATTTTGAAAGTTCTCAAAATTGCACGAGCCTTTAGGCAGGTGCAATTTGAGAATTTTCAAAATCACGAGTGTCTATTAATCACGAATGTCGCAAGAAGGTCGGTGCGATTTTTTTATATTTATGTAAATCCATATTTGAAACATCCCTGGTACAAATCCCCTGTTAATCTGATTGGCTCAAATTGGGTGGCAATTTATTCCCAAATATGACACCATTTTTTAGCTCTTAAATCACATCATCTTTTCCAGCCAAGGAGTGTAAGTTTACACTTTCAAACTATACGGGCTGAAATCACAGCCACTTTTCGTGCGTGCCTTAGCGCTACAAAAAACATGTACGAACTTCCAGATAACCAACAATAGGCGCGCCGCGTACAAAACTTAAATTTAAGGTCGTGCGCTGCTACTAGTTGGCATATTTTGATGTAAAAGCGTTTCTGGTTTCTGGCGTTGTTATTTCAAAACCCCAGCCTCAGTACCTGGGCATCAATAAAATATATGAATCGACCAAGTCCTGTATTTGGGCGATTTCCCAAAGGGATGTGAATAAACAGCTTTGCGGGCTGTCGCGGGCGCTCTCCGGACGATTATAAAGGTCGGCGCGCCGGCTCTGTGTTGCGTATTGAAGTAAAAGTGTTTCCGGGTTCCGCTTTTTTTTAAGAACCGCCTCAGTTCTGCATCAATAAAATATTTGAACTGAACCAAGTACCTGTACTTGGGCGATTTCAAAATGGATTTAAAAAGTGGTAATTGAACTGAGTGGGAGGTAGCAATTTTGGTCTGGACATCCTACTTGTGATTTCAAATCGAAACTCGCGCATGGCACGCTCGTTTCGATTTTGAAATCACCACGTATGATCTCAGGCCAAATTGCCACTCCAACTCAGGTTCAATATACCATTATTAATTGTACTGCTCTCGACCAATCAAAATTGATTAATTTTGTTGAGTGTACTATAAGTACTTGAAACAGAAAAAGGTTTGATCTTCTGGGTTGGTTTGAAAGTCCACTTAGAGTTTCAATTGTACTCTTTGCAATTCTGATAATTTTATCCTTAGAATCATTCCAAGCCAGCAAAACCTTTATTTAAGTGTAGATGTATTTAGCCTTAGTAGACTAATTGGGGACACTAGTGAAATAAAAAATTATTGTACTTGTGAAAGTTAAATATTTACAAGAAAATTATTAATGTTAATGAATGTGGGAGAACCTATATAGCTTATGTACAAGGTGTACTATGCACCAGCAACCATAGTGATCAAGGCTGAGCAATGGCTCATGGGACCCCACTCAGCCTGCAATGGCATATGTGATTTTCTAAGAAATTCCTGCACTGGAAGAAATGACAAATTGGAAATCACATTTCACAAAGAGAAAACTCTGTTTACGAGTCATGAAAACACCCTTTCCCACCCTCTAAATAGCAGATAGATAGGCCATGCCCCTGATCTAAGCATTGTTTTGGTTGAACTGAACAAGTGGGTCAAGATATGAGCCTTCTGGCTCGCTGGCCGAGGCTTTAACTGGCATGTGTATGTAAGATATATGCTATAAAGGACAGGAGAGCTCTTAAGTGGTTGAAATGTGTACTGTAACTCGCATTCATGAACATTCATTTCTCTCTAAGTACCATACTTGGGAATGTGAAGAGATGACAGATAAAGGTACATGTAATGACTTGGGTACCACAACGAGTTTTCCTACTCGACGAATTGCAGTTTTTACTGTAAATGCAAATGTTGATTAATAACGATTTAGATGTAGAACTTAACAAAAAGAGAAGGATATTAAGTTGATTACACGACGTTTCGAGGACATCTTGTCCTCATTATCAAGTGACAGGAAAAATTCAGTGTTGAAATTTAAAGGAGCGAATATACAATATGTTAATTACATGAACAGTTTCGCCCTTAGGGAATCACTTTGAATGTTTAAAGGTGGTTTTTCCTTTTGTATGAATAGCATTTCATACAAAAGGCATTCAAATTTGCCCTTGCATTTTCTTAAGACTGTGATGTTCTCAGTCAGATCCCTTGGGATAGTTCCATGTTCTGACATGTAATGTTTACAAATGGAAGATTGCTTGTGTTTATGTTCTTCAACCCGCTCATGGAGGTGTCTCATCGTATAACCAATGTAATAACCTGTATCACACAGGTCACATGAAAACTTGTAAACAACACGTTGTTGATTAACGATGGACGGTTTCTTTTCACGGATCTTTAGTAGGTCGTTGATTTTCTGGCTCACAAAAACGGGTTGGATC
This sequence comes from Platygyra sinensis, assembly GCA_019787425.1. Lineage (NCBI taxonomy): Eukaryota > Metazoa > Cnidaria > Anthozoa > Scleractinia > Merulinidae > Platygyra > Platygyra sinensis. The sequence continues at coordinate 45,534 of JAHPZR010020582.1, read as the reverse complement.
GTAACAGACGTCTTGCGAGAAAGGTCTTTAAGCCGATTTCTGACGATATCAGCGGAGCGTTGGTCTTTGAATGGAAGGACAACTCTCACCAAGTTCTCATCATTGGTCGATTGCGGATGTTGTTGCGCAGTAATTCTAGAGTTGGTGAAATGTCGGATTGTTGCCTTGACCATATGTTGAGGGTATTTCAACTTACAAAACATAATTTCCAGTCGTTCACACTCATCGGTGAAGTGTTGCCATGAACACAAGATACGCTAAGCACTTTGTAACATGGTGGTTATTAGACTGCTTTTGTATCTCGCGTCAACATGACTTTCGTAATGGAGAAGGAGGCCAGTACTGGTGGGCTTAACATACACCTTTGTTTCGATATTGGGTGATTTATTAATTAATTGTATGCCAAGGAATGGTAGCACGCCATTGTTCTCAAGTTCCATTGTAAATTTCAAAGAAGGGTGGGTCTGGTTCAGAATCGATCTCATTGAACTATTGACCATGGATGGCTACAAGAACACATTATTTCAATTTGTGGGACGACTTAGTATGAGCAGATTGATGGAGTTGCGATGGGGTTCACCCTTGGAGTCATCCTTACAAGTCAATGGTAAGCTACCCCCTACTATAGAGTACGTGGAGTCACTGAATACCAAATGCCCTAATGAAACCGAGGCTAGACAGTTCGCTACAAGATCTTGAACCAGCATCCTAGCACCTTGCATTTTGAAATATTATTTAGCAATGGCAACTTTGAAGAAACAATGAATTTTTTCGACTATTGTAAAAATTTGCAACGAAGGCGTGGCGAGGAGCAGGTCTCAAGAGGGTGGTGACCCCCATTCGCACACGTCCATCAATCTGATCATACATTGTCATCAAATTGAAGATAATTGTTCTTTTCGAGCAATGGTCATAGTCAATGAGATCGTTCCTGAACCAGAATCCACACTTCTTTGAAATTTACAATGGAACTTGCGAACAATGGTCGCCTACGCCCATTCCTTGGCCATACAATTAAATTAATAAATCACCCAATATCGAAACAAAGGTGTAATGTAAGCCCATACAGTAGCTGGGCCCTCCTTCTCCCATTACGGAAGTCATGCTGACGCGAGATACAAAAGCAGTCTAAAATTAACACACCATGTTTACAACGTGCTTGGCGTTATCCCGTCCTTCATGGCAACACTTCCACCGGTGAGTGTGAACGACTGGAAATTATGTTTTTGTAAGTTTTGAAAATACCCTCAACATATGGTCTAAGGCAACAATCCGGACGTTTCACCAACCTCTAGAATTTACTTGCGCTAACAACATCCGGCTAATCGACCAATGATGAGAAACTTTGGGTGAGAGTTGTCCTTGCCATGTCAAAGGACCACCGGCTCCGTGCTTGGTATCGTCAGAATCGGCTTAAAGGACCTGTCTCGCAAGACCGTTCTGTTACCGATCCAACCCCGTATTTTTGTGAGCCAGAAAATCAACGAGCCTTACTTAAGAGATCCGTGAAAAGAAAACCGATCCATCCGTTTAATCAACGAGACGGAACACGTGTTGTTTACAAGTTTTCATTGTGTACCTGTTGTGATACAGGTGTATTACATTGCGTTATACGATGAGACACCTCCATGAGCGGGTTGAAGAACATAAAGACTACAAAGCAATCTTCCATTTGTAAGCATTACATGTCAGAAACATGGAACTATCCCAAGCGGAATCTGGACTGAGAACATCACGGTCCCTAAGAAAATGCAAAGGGCAAAGTTGGAATGCCTTTTGTATGAAATGCCTATTCATACAAAAACGAAAAACCACCTTTAAACCATTCAAAGTGATTCCCTACGGGCGCAAACGGTTCATAGTAATTAACATATTGTATATGTCGCACCTTTAAAGTTTCAACACTGAATTTTTTCCTGTCGCTTGATAATGATGGACAAGATGTCCCCTCGAAACTGTCGTGTAATCAATCTTAAAGAGGGAATGTCCACTAGGACCGAGCCAGTCGTGGCACATGATGAAAAATCAAATTTTTTCATATTCTTCCCAGAGATAGCCTATGGTAAGCCTAGAAACGTGGTGTGATTTTTTTCTTGAAATATTTTTTTAAAGCCGCCAAAAAATCAAAAATCCGTTGCGGTCCCACGTCTGGTCAAAACCACGCAAAATTCAGTGATTAATACCTAATCATAAACTTCGCTCTGTTTAATCCCATCAACACAGAATAATAATATATTAATTAATAGAAATTAGTGTTTTAAAATTTATAATAATGACAGATTGGGAAAGAAAAGGAAACGTCAATTGTAGGTTCATTTGCATAGTTTGGGACACCTAACCGAAACTAACCGAGTAGGTCACTCAAAATAAGAATATGAGTAGAAGGAATTTAGATGCAAAGTAGTTGCTTTAGATAAAAGCTACAAAGCAAACCATTTTTAAGTTTCAACAATCCTGCAGGTCTCCTATGGCAAGTCTGGTTTACTGTTAACCTATTCTGGTGCCGGCGAGAAGGCCAGAGTCAAAGGCAGCTCAAGACAGATAGCTTCAGGTTTATGAGAGATGCACAAGGCCAGCAGTATGCTGAAATAGTCCACAGTGTACAGACAAAAAACCACCAAAGAGGAATTTCAGACAAAACAGCCACGTAACCCTCACATGACTGTGCTCAACAGAAGAGATGTCATTTCTACTGATGCCTGTTAAAATATGTACAGAAATTCAACCTGCTACAACCAGCATTTTTCCACTGACCGTTGCCAAAAATAAAAGAATTGGATATGATCTGCTACGAGAACAGCCCTCTTCGAGTGGATATGCTGGCAGCTATGATGAAGGAAATCTCCCTTGGTGCTGGACTGTCCCAGATGTACACTAACCACTCAGTGCAAGCAACCACCATTACACTATGTTCAAGCAACTACATTCCTTCACGCCACATCATGTTATAGCTCCAGACCACCTGTAAAACAGTTGAAGAGCTGCTCCAGCATCCTCTCGAATGCTCTAGTTAGTAAAGAAGCAAGTTTGGCAGTTATTCATGTTCCAGTGGCACCAGCTTTGAGTTTGATTTCATACTCTGCCTCAAACTATTGTGTTTTGGCCTTTGCAAATGGCTTCTTCCATGGCTGCACCATTGCAAATGCCAATGTGCATGTTTTGTCGCAAAGTCATCATAATCCTGCTTAAATATATGCAGTAACTTAACAGTTCAACTTGTATTTTATTGAGTTAACGTTCAACTTTCAGTCGTTTCACTTGATTCAGCACTCTTGTGGACGCTTTTGCTTGTTGTAATAGCAAATCAGAAATGCTAATTTTTGGGCAATATAGCAATCAGATTACAAGAAAGTTATAGACAACGCCTGCTCTTTCTTTGTGTCAAGATCTTGGTCACGCTCTGCCATTGATATTGTGGTAAAAGACAAATCGAATGTGCTTTAGTGTGGCCTGTACTCTTATTGACGAATATGCATCACCAGAGTTGACAAAATTTTGACCACTGTGATGATGTATACTCAGTGTCAATAAGAGTACAGACCACGCTAAACCACATTCAATTTGTTAAATGGCCATGGAGAAACAATAGAAAAAATCATGTCATCGATGTTTTCAAAAAGGTGAATGTTGTAGAGGAGAAATGCTGAAAAAGGTAGTGATGACCAGTGAGCTGAAAGTAGAACAAAGCTTAGAGCTCTCTCAAGGGGTTCAGACAAATTAGGTAGGTTGACACCACAAAATTTTCACTGATGACAGTTGCTATGTCTTTGTTCACGATGACCAGTGTAATTATTACGAACATTCACATACTTCAGTTACCATTCAAATATTTTTTATGTGGATGCCTGGAGTTAACTTGAAGAACTTTCATCGCAATTTAATACTCTATAAATGAAATGACTTGAAATGCTCCTGAAACATTTCTATGTCCCTGCCACGCATTGGTGTGCTGCATGCTCAAAATATTTTAAGTCTTACTTTACTACAGTATCTACTCATACAATAGAAACCAAAATTAATAATTTACAAATCTTAAAGAAAAATTTACTTATTTAGTATGTCCAGAGTTAAATTTTTTTTTTTCTTTTGGTCATTACATAGTGGCTCGTGTGTTTTGCTTTATGCTAGCTTCTATCTTAGTTGGAGTGACTAGTCATTTATCTGCTGATATGTTGACAGTGCTTAACCTCTTATGCCCTGGTCATGGCTCGGGACCCAGTTGATGATCAAAATTTTCATTATTTTTTGCCTTAATTCTCATGGCACTAAATTTTAAAGTTCCCCTAAGTTGATGCTAGTAGGATCACCAAGTTGAGGATTCTACCTCTATCCAGAAATGCAAAATAGATTTTAATAAGATGAACCACCCTGGGTTCTCTGCACTCAAATTGTTTGAGTTGGTGCGTAGTTACTAAAACACAGAACCAGCCAAAACCTGTATAATATAATATTTGTGTAGATGGCCGTCTATGTGATGTTGCGCGACTATCACGTTGACAATCATGCATGGAATTTTCTCGGCCTTATTGTGTTTAATTTTGCAGTCAAGAACTTCGCATTAAAACTCTCACGAAAAGTCTAAGCGTGCTCTCTAGCTGAAAACAAGTCAGCAAATATTTTTTGCAACTCAAACTGATGTAAAGTCAAAACTAAGATTAAATTTTCAAGTGAAAATGACCCAAAACTTCCCACAAAATACCAAACAAGAAGTTTAAAAAAACTGAAAACCGCGCTTTTTTAACTCTTTTGCGCTCACAATAACATTACATAATATTTAGCAACAACGTTTTGCAAGAAAACATTACAAGGAAACAATTTAAAAGATGGTTAGGACTTGTTTCCATATCTCAAACCGCCCTTGGATACCTTGTGATGCGCACACAAAGTAAATACTGATTATAGGCCTATAAGCACTAGCGTGACTTGTAATCGGAGAATTTTGTTTATGTCTATAAGGAAAAAATACCTTGACCTTTCAAACGACTATCAATTTACATATGTTAAAAGGGTTTTTGACGAGCCCTAAGGCTAAGTTTTAACTTTTTTTCCCCACGAAATTCCATTATTGCTTCTGGCGAAGTAAACACGATCTTACATTTATCACCGTCACCTTGTTCCATGGGCAGATGTAATGCCTTTATAGCGCATTGAATATTCCTTCGAAAGTAAACAGAAAAAAAATTCCAGATTACAAAATCTGATGTTTCGCACGCAAAATGAAAATACAGCTTAACTCTGGATAATTCCAGCCTTAGTAGCCAGCAACTGGTCCTAAGTTATCCTTGCAAAAGTCCTGATGTGCATCTCCAACGGAAATTGGCCCAATTTTGTCCAAATAAACATTTCTCACAGACAGCCATGTTCTGTCTGAATAGTTAATTTGCTAACTTGACAAAATGCTCCTGAGGGGGTATATTTCGTGAAGAGTTGAGAAATGGCCTGTAATTGGCTGATGATGACATCATCCAGTGACAACAATTAGCCGAGTGGGAGTTTGGGTCTGCTCACCAACAAAACTAAAAAAAACAAGAAGTTTAAAAAAACTTATAACCCGCGCCCTTTTAACTCCTTTGCACTCACAAAAACATTACATAATATTTAGCAACAATGTTTTGGGAGAAAACATTACTCAGAAACAAGTTAAAAGATTGCAAACAACAGAGATTGTGTGATTCAAAGTTGGCTCATGGCAGGTTGTAAGAGATTTTATTTCACATTCTTTGCATAGCGTGGTTGCATGATTTGTAATCGGAGACTTTTGTTTACCCAGCTCAAAGGAGAAAAGGTCTCAAAATTGACCTTTCAAACGAATATATATTTGCATAAGTTCAAAGGGTTTTGTCGAGCTTCAAGGTTTTATTTTTTCGCTGTCTAAATGCCCAGGAAGGTCTCAAATGGACATAAATGCCCGGTGGTCAGACATTTTCACAGAATTTCCACTGAAAGATTCTTTCAATCTTTATGATGGTATTTGATGTTTCTTAAGAAAATGTAGATCGATTCCAAAAATTATGCTCGTTTGCAAGATGACGAAATAACCAAGCTTGTACATACTATAAAATCAGTATGTGCTTGACACTTGGAAAATTTACACTTAAATCGGCAGCTAGAGCCATTTGTCGAATTACGACAAAAAGCCTCTTTGGAACCTAATGAGAAGATGCGAATTTTTGTTTAGAATAGCTAAGCTATTCTAAAAATTATTATGGATTTGTAGTGGATGAATTCTCCAAGGTTGTGCATACGCTTTTAACATATGTAAATTATATTTGTTTGAAAGGTCAAGGTATTTTTGAGTTATTTTTTTGTAAAAAAAATACCTCTTAGTCGGCGTGTCGGGTATGTTATGGACGGGTGGTTAAGTGAGTGGATCAGTGGATCAGTGGATGAGTGGATCAGTGAGAGATGTATGTATGTCACACCAATCAGATTGGATCTACTATTAAACACCAATCAAATTTCTTGTTGTAAAGGTAAATGGTATGTGAGAAGATTTGATCCCGAAACAGTTGAGAACAGCCATGTTTATTCTTCTGTAAAAGAGGAGGAAGTATTCATATATTGGGTTTACCTCGACATTTTCTGTGAGTTAGGCTGAGGATTTTGTGGGCGGGTTTGATAGTCATTAGCAACTGGATAATCAATTAAAGAAACATAGTGTTTGGGATCATGTATAACTGCGAGCATGCGATGAAGGGTGAGCTTTTCCCATTGTGAAAGTTTTTGAATTAAATGAGTGTTAGCCGCTCTACTACTAATGTTGATGTGGTTTCTATGATAGGAACAATTGTATTTAAGGGGGCAGAATGCAGTAGAGAGAATGTGAAGAGGTTGTGACCAGGTTCGAATCGTTTGCGTGTTGTAGTGAAACCTAAATATTGCTGCAGAGTCGAGAACGAGTCGTTAATTTCAGCGTCCATTGATCAGTTTCAATGATAAGTTTCAACGAGAAAAGCGAAGAGACAACGATTAATTTCGTCAACAGAACAAAGAGAAATTATTCTGTGACGATTTCACATTTATAATGGTTCTTGTTTACTACTGGGATGAGAAGATATGTTACAAATGAAACTTAAACTTTTCTCGTCAATGTTATCATGTGCAGGGTTTTCGCTTTATCACATTAATAGCCAGCACGGCGAATTGTTGTAGAAGAAAAAGAAAATTTCTTGTTTAAGATAACTTAAGTGAGGTAAATGAAGTCTTGGGAGTTCTATGATTGTATTAAGTGCAAGGACTTTGGTGATTGAATAATAAGACTGACGTGTATGTTGCCGGTTTGTGATTTTTAGTCCGGTTTGGAGGGGATTGTGACAGTTACATAATATACATCGGGTTGTTTTAGTGTAAAGGTGGCTAGTCTATGAACGAGATGAGCTTTGCGTTTTGAAGTAGTTCATGAGTCAGTAGTAAACAAATGGGAAGAGATACTTTATTTCAGGTTACAAAGGGTAACTTGATACTTGTGTTTTTCACAACGAGTAACTGAAATTCAATTAGAGCTCACAAATCGTCGCTTCTAGTTCAAAGAACATATTTTAGAGGAGACGAGACTATTTAGATTTGAAACAGTTTTAACGTTTACAAAATAAGTGGAAGTGACAACTGTTTTGTTCTTGTATGCAAAATGTAACGAGATATCTTTATTTTTAGTTACAAAAGGTAATTTGACACCCTTGTTTTTCACAAGGGAGTAAATTCAATTAGAGGTGATGATTCCTGAGCACTTGATTCCCCGAGATGTTTGCTATTTTTAGTTAGAAATCGTAACTTGACACTTTTTCACGAGGGAGTAAATTCAATCAGAGCTGACGAATCGTCACCACTTGTTCCCGGCATATTGTAAAACATGGAGTGGAGTGGAGTGGAGTGGAGTGGACTGGAGTGGATTTGTAAAACATGGAGTGGATTTGTAAAAGGTGGATTTGTAAAAGGTGGATTTGTAATAGGTGGATTTGTAAAAGGTGTATTTGTAAAAGGTGGATTTTTAAAAGGTGGATTTGTAAAACATGGATTTTGTAAAACATGGATTTGTAAAAGGTGGATTTGTAAAAGGTGGATTTGTAAAACATGGATTTGTAAAAGGTCGATTTGTAAAAGGTGGATTTGTAAAAGGTGGATTTGTAAAACAATTTGAAATTAAAGCGCGCGACAAGAAAAGTACGGATTTTTTTTTTCGCGCAGATCAAATCGAAAACCGTGCGGGGGACAATAAGCGGCAAGCACGTAACACTTTTGAAAGAAAACCGGATGTTATATAATAACCAGAAGATGTGCAAGCGGCTAACAAGTTTTGATTTCTTTTTGATTTATTTTGAATGGCGTGACAATGAAAACCAGCGAAATCAGGACGCACAATAACAGAAGAAACAATAACGTCAAGGTCTTCCAAAGATTAAGGTTGCAACTAATTAACTGTTTGCTTGAGATTCGCTTATAAACTAAACCCAGTTATTTTTAGCTTGGATCGAAATTGACCAATTACGAAACTTCGGGCGTTTTCCATTTACCAAAAGATTCCGGAAAATTTCGGAAACTTCAGTGGGAATTGTTTATCGGTGAAGAACGTGTTCCATTTGACACACTCGTCCCATTCATTCCCAGGCTCCCTTCACCGTCCGATGTATTTCTTTGTAGCCTTGCTTGCTCAGCCCAAGTTGTGATAAGCAACCGAACATCTTTGTCCAACGTACCATCTTTCAAGGTTGTTACTTGAACTAGTTGGCAAGGGATCATTTGAAACAGCTGCTGTGAAAGGATGAATGACAGAAGATCGTACATGACCTTGTTTATTTACATATACAAAATTTTGTTTTTCGATGAATACTACTTACCATTTGCCGGGCTATTGGCATACATGGCACAGTTGTGATGTAGCAATGTTTCTAAGTCAGGAGCCAGCCCATGACACACTGAACATTCGTAGAAAGCTGAGGGGGAAGCCGACGAAGTAGCCGCCATATTTCCCGCCATATTTCCCGAAGATATGAAAAACAATGGTTGTGAGCGGCCTGGAACTGGTAAACCTTTGCGAAACCCGTAAATGGAACACAGATTTTCATCGGAAAATTTCCACCGGGAAAACGGGACTACCTTTTCAGAAGTTCCACTTTTTCCGGAAATTTTCCAGTGGAACAAACCGAAAAATCATGTTCCATTTACATCCCAACCGGAATTTCCGGAATCTCTTGGTAAATGGAAAACGCCCTTCGAGGTCCGCATGAAAAAGAACCCATTTCTGCGCTGGAGTGAATGTTTGACCTTTGACCTATAAAATCTTGCATAATTTTAATTCTAGCGCGAAAGTTTACACGGCGCGCTTGAGATCGAGATGGCGGCTTTCAAGCTTCCATCTCTTTCTCTTAAAAAGCGAAGACGGCAGTTATCTTTACCAGAGTTTAGGTGGAATTCTATAAGCCTAAAGGAAGAACTAGGAAGAGGAACTTTTGGAACAGTTTATTTAGCTAAATGCACCGGCGAGGAGCAATGTGTTGTTATTAAGAAACTTGAATGATCTCAATGCTTCAAGTGAAAATCTTGTTCTCGTGAACAGCTTGATGATAAAATCAAAACATCTGATGCGCTCATATGGAAAGCTCGCGTGGAAAACAAGCGATGTTTGAAAGTTTTGAACCTGACAAAGAATATGCATGCATGTGCTCAACTAAACTTTACACAACAGTTTATCATCCCTTATCTAACCCTTTGCCACTCTCGATTATCATTCTGTGTCGTGTTTCACCCTAAAAAATCACTGACTCGTTGAAGACTTGGAATTGGCAGTTGTTAATGTTTTTTTCCGGCGAAAATCTGTTCAGCTCTTTCACAGGTAACGCGTTCACTTCTTGTTTGGCCGGGCCTTTATAAAATAAATAAAGAACTTGTTCTCGTGCATTGTTGAGTTATATAAGCACTTGAGAATTAAGCGCCTCGTGCTTCTCTATGCACGTTTGTCAAAAGCGTTTGTTGCGCCCTGCTTGGTGCTTGAACTTAAAAAAATGATGTTTCTATGAAAATCGCGCAAATTTTGCATTTTCCGTCTTTGTTTGTCCATAGCTGAAGAGTATAGCGGGAATCTTTTTTCGATCACCTGTCGAGTCAGGGGAGCATCACAAACAGCAGTGTTAAAGCGTGTAGCACCCATGTTTCTTTGTCGTTGTTGTTGTTGTTGTTGCTGTTGTTGAACTGATGTTTGAGAAATTTACAATATTTCGTTCAACAAAAAAAATGTGGAACAAACGTGTAGCACCGGCTCAAGCAGTTCAGTTTATTGATTCGAATTCATCCGTTTCTGACCAAGAAGTGTTACAATACGTTGTGATAAAATATGGAGGAATTATTTCTTTGTATGCTTTCCTTACAGTTAATGTTAAGTGAATTAATAGTAAAAATAAAGAATGAATTGTTTGGAATGTATGTAAAAGTAAATGCATGTAATTATTTGAAATGTATACCATTGATATTGTTTGCCAGAAGGATCTGCAAATAAAATAAAGTTTATTGTTTTACCTTTGTTTAATAATTTTTTTTCCAAATCCACCTTTTGCACAAACTAGAAAAAACAAAGATTTATGGAATTAAATAACAGTTGATTTTGTTAGCCGCTTGCACAAACGTCTGATTAATTATACTGTGGGATAACATCCGGTTTTCTTTCAAAAGTGTTACGTGCTTGCCGCTTATTGTCCCCCGCACGGTTTCGATCTGCGCGAAAAAAAAATCCGTACTTTTCTCGTCGCGCGCTTTAATTTCAAATTGTTTTACAAATCCACCTTTTACAAATCGACCTTTTACAAATCCACCTTTTACAAATCCACGTTTTACAAATCCACCTTTTACAAATCCACCTTTTACAAATCCACCTTTTACAAATCCACCTTTTACAAATCCACCTTTTACAAATCCACCTTTTACAAATCCACCTTTTACAAATCCACCTTTTACAAATCCACCTTTTACAAATCCACCTTTTACAAATCCACCTTTTACAAATCCACCTTTTACAAATCCACCTTTTACAAATCCACTCCATGTTTTACAAATCCACTCCAGTCCACTCCACTCCATGTTTTACAATATGCCTTGTCCCATGAAATGTTTGAACAAAGAAAACGAGATATTGCTATTTTTAGTTACAAATGGTAACTTAACACTTTTGTTTTTCACATGGGAGTAAATTCAGTTAGAGCTAACAAGTTATGGCCTCTTGTTCCCAGGATAATAAACAAAAAAGAAGTTAACATGTTTGGACAGCTTTTGGGTGTCTGCAGCAGAGGTTTGATATGGTTAATTCAAGGACATTTTATGATATTCGTTTCAGTCCGAGATCTTTTTGTTAAAGGTAAAAAAATTATGAAAACCGTTCAAAATAATGTTCTTTGAAGACTGCGTGACACCAAGTTAAACTACAAATTAATCAGTAAATCAGGCTTAAACGAGTCAGAGAGCTTATTTCGGCGCATTGGGTATGTTATGGACGGGTCAATGTGATGGTGCAATAAGAGGCTTAAACAGTTCGTGTCTAGTCGTTGTCAGTTGTTGTGCTGCAGATTGATCAGTTGATTGCTTGGCTATAGTCATCACTGAATCAACAAGGACTGCTTGCAGATAAGAAACGTGAGGGTAGATGTTCGAGTGATTATTAACCATGACGTCATCATAGAGATGAACGATGATGCAATAATATAGTTTGTGTTGATCAAGTGATATGGTGTCTACAGTAATAAATGAATCATCGAGGGGGACTCTGGAATGTGCATTGCGTTGTGACTGTAGTGCTGGGAAAACAGCTAATTTTTAAAAGCGCAGTTATAAGATCTACGATCTTTATTGTCGTCTCTAACCCATACCTTACTTACAACAGTTTTGACCTACATGTATTATATTTCTGTTATTCCATCCACAAAAATAATATAGGTATTAAATCATCATCTGTCAAGACTCCATGTTTCATTATGGAAGCACACAATACACATATATGGCTTGCCCCTCTACAAAAAAAAAAAAATTCACAGCCCTTTTTTGCGCAACAACTCAAAAACCTACAGAAAAACAGTCACCCATTCTACTCCCCCCCCCCCCCCACCTTCCACCAGCCATTTATTCCAACAAACAACTCCCACACGCTTAGCGTGCCTATATTTTACCCATACCCTCTTGGGACAACTTAAAATGACAACTTATCTTAGCGATATAAGATCGTATGTACATCAGATTCTCAGTTTCTTTCTTGCTGTACATTGCAGCCAAAAAAACTTGTCAAATTAACTAAATTATCACTGTAAAGAGTCACTGAAATACTCTCATTTTCATAACCTTTTAATTAAAAAAATAACTCTTACACGCCTTGCGTGTCTATGTTTAACTTCAGCGTAAGCAAACCTCTCCGATTACAAATCATGCTATGCAAAGAATGTGCTCATTGAATCACACAACTTGTATTGCTCACTTTCACTGTGTGTGAAATAATGGAATGGATCACATAACTTATGATCTGTTGACCCGTCAATATACTAAAAATCCAGAGCTTTGTAGCGTGCACTGTGGAGACGAATTTGCCTAGGAATTTAACTGGAACGGAGCGCTTAACCCTGTACTACGATTCTGTGGAGGGATTGGGGCAGCTGGCATGCTTTAAGTGTCTTTTGGTTTGCTTCGAGCAGGAGTGACTTCAGAATCGAGTAGGACTAGGAGTAGGAGATTTTTATAACGGTCATTAAAAAGTTGTCTTGTTGCACAGTAGGTAAGGTGGAGTATTGTTGACTTTTAAGTAGTCTCAGTATTGCAAGCAATTTCTTTTTGCTGTTGTAAGTATTGTTCGTAATGTAAGTAACTTGGGTTAGAGTTGTAAATAAAACAAAAAAATACATTTGTAATTGGATAATGGAAGTGAATAATTGTTTTGGGGGTATCAGTGGCGGATTTAGGAGAGGAGCCTGGAGGGCTCGGACCCCCCCCCCCCCCCTTATTTTGGGCAAAAGAAGAAAAAATGACAGAAGGGAAAAAGGCCAGCAGGGCAAGTATATCAAGACCGCCTCTCTTCCCCCCCACCCTGCTTTAGCTCAAGGTCTGGATCCGCCCACTGGGTATTTTAAATTCTTGGGCTTAGATTGGTATGATTTTTAACCGTAAAAGTAGTTTGGACAGTGTACATAATGTTTAAAGGAGAAGGTACCTCTCTGCACTATGCTATGTTTAGCCACTCACTGAGGTTTGAACTTTTTTAAGTGGAGGTTTTCTTTTTAAAATTCATCTCCAAAGAAGTCCAAAATTTGAATTTTTCTGGTGCCATTTTGGAAGAGTATCTAGTAGCCAGTCAGGGTAATTGTGAGGCAATTCAAGCGTAATAATTGTGAGGTAATTCAAGAGTGGCTTCCAATCGAAGAGCCTATTTAAAGACCTATTAACTACCATGCTACCCTTGGGCCATATAATTTTGAGCTGAAGGATCGAATTAAAGATAGTGAAGTAGGTAATTGTTTGGAAAAAAAGAGATTTTGGTGACCTTGGGAAGGATAGCAAATCAGTTGGTACCTTGGTCCCAGAGGTTTTTCTTGGTTTTTTCACCACTTGAGAGAGCTGCGAGAGAACCGTGAAGCGGTGAACACGAATCTCCGGGCATGAGTCGCGAAGGGGTGAGAAAGAAAAAGTTCTGATCACCTTGGACCTGAATCTCACTTTTGTGGCTCTCTCGCAGCTCTCTCATGCGATGAAAAATCAAGAAAAAACTGTGTTATCAGGGTAATCAGTTGCAGGACTTGTTTATGTTGTTGCCGGCAATTTTGAGTCAGACTGAAGGACTTCACATAAACTTGACCTGGCTGCCCAAAGACAGTTTCAAAGTGGCAGCCTCTGAAGTTGATCTTTCAAGGCAAATTTTTTTTAGTATAGCAGCGGTAAGCGGGCACTTCAGAGACTGAAAGTTCTATGAATGGTAAAAGTAAATGTTTATTTGCTATAGTTGCTAGAGTGGGGTAACCCGAAAACACTGACCCCCGGTGCACGGACCCCCACTAGGGAGCGGGTCCACCAAGTCACTGACCCCAATACAGACCCCTCTGCGGACCACCCCTGAACTATGGAATTCCAAAAACAAACAAGTTGGAACGACTTAAAATCACATTGGAAATCATGGATGGGCCACAAAAACAAACAAATGTAAGTTCTTCATATTAATCTTTTGTTTACACCGTTCACCTCAGTCATCTATGATTAAAGATGTAGTAATTTTTGCAAAGACCACCGTGACAAAATAGAAGTACTGGATCGTCCTGTCTGTTACATTTACCTGTCGCTGTGAGGCGAGAGAGCAGTAGTCTCCAGTAGTCCCGTACCACACTGAACGAGCTTTGTGATTGGCCAATTCGGTAACTGTTGTAGCAAGTGTAGCAGGGTATAGCAGAGTATTTATTGGTTTATTTAACAATAACAACAGAACGGAGCACGCGCAATGTATAAGCGCCCTGGTTCGCAGGTTCAATCACTAGCGTTTCGAGGCAGCAGAGCAGCGTAAAGGGAGCATAATTATGTAGAGTAGCGTTGTAAAGTCTTTACTGTTTGACGGCAGGTGAAGCCCTAGCGAATTTGGAGTGCTAGGCAGTGTTCGATTCAGTGGCCTTTGAATGTATGGTAAGGTACAGTCATTTTTTCTTTGTAGCAAGCCAAAGTTCTCATATCGCGATCGCTTCTCACATCGCGATCGCTTGTTCACGCCTGGGGCCTCATCAGACTTCGCTTAACTCGGTAATTTTCTATGGATCATATTTTCTATGGATCATAAGATATAACTTATATTTCGAGAGATAAATTTAAATAACTTAATACTGTTTAAAGAACTCAATTGGACTGCTCAAATTCCTTCAGGAATTTGACAAATTCTTTTTGTTTTACTTGTTTCCTAAAGCAACAAAACACTCCAAATTATACCTATTGAATTTCCATACCTCTCCCACGGACGAGATTTTTTCTAAGACCCCCCGACCCTCTGGATATTCCATTAAGCTTCATACATTTTAAAAAATTTTTTGGCTTTAAAGAACCCCCACCCCCCACAGGAAATCCCAATCAAACTGACAGAAATAATCTACAAAACTATAATGCAAGCAAGAAATCTAAAACAGATGAAGGTGTATTTATGACTTATGTGAAGTTTTTGTCCTTTAAGCAGTAATTTAATTAATACGTCCAAATTCTGATTTGTATTGTTTTAGGCAATGTCATCAGAAAAAGAAAAATGGACTGCCAGGGGAACCGGCAAATGCAGTAACTGCAATTTTACATATTTCAACATTTTGTAAACTTGAAAATTGTACAAATTGAAACCAGCAGAGAGAAGAGAAAATTAGACAACCCATCTTTCACTGGCAACTCTCTTTTCTCAATACAAGTGAGCACTAAAGATGGCCGATGTTTTTGTCTTGTGTCTGACACAAACAGACTGTGTTATTACAGCTCTTGTAAAAACTTCAGGTCTGTTTCAGTTGTCTCTGGACAGCAGCTACTGAACAAATTTCAATGCGAGCACTTAAACAAAGTGAAAGAAAGTGTACCTTCAAAAGCAGAGTTTTATTTGACCCAAGCCAAAGTTACTGAGTATCCTGGAGGTGCTGTCATTCAGAGCACAATGGAGGCTGTACTAAATTATTCACATCAGCTTGTTGTTCCACAAGTTGTCAGGGTGTCTGAGTCAAGCTATGCAATGTGTGGTATTCCTGACACATATGCTGAAAATGGTTTTGTTCATGTTAAATTTGTGGAGAGCAGATTGCAATGCTCAGTAACAAATTGCTGCATACTTGCAGGTGGAAAGCAGCTCAAAGCTCAACGAGTATGCATACATGTCCATTTACCTTCCTGTTGTCTGGGCTTGTAGAAGTCCACTCCAATTGAAAAGCAACTGGAACCAGCCTCAACAAGTGCCATCTCAGCTGTTGTTGACCAAGAAGTTGAAGCAGCCTCGTCTGTTTCCAGGTTGGCCACCATCTGTCTAAATATGTCTAGAAAGTTCCCTTATAATGTCCCCTTGGATCTCATAAATATAGCTCAGAATGCAGATTACAGGACCTTCTGTGGAATGGATGGTGGTTGGCCCAGTCAACTTATTCCAGAAGAAGTCATTTGTCTGCTATGTGGCTCAGCCCTTGGTGGGCCAAGATGCCATCCAGGCTCGAGGGGAAAAGCAGTCTGCTCCTCACCAACATTAATGCCTTCCTGTCAGTGGATGTGCGTGTGAAAATGTGTTCAAACAAAGACTGCAGAGCAATGCCCCAACCTGATGTCCACAAATGTGGCAAGTTCAACAAGCTGAAATCAGCATTGTGAAGGGGAAAAATAGAGATTTCTTATTGGAGTTATTGCACATTTGAGTGTTGAGTTCCATTATTAAAATCTAAATAAAACAGTAAAACTTTTTCCTAATAATTCTATTTTCATCTGATATTTATTTGTAGGCTTGTATAATGCTGGAGACAAAGTTTTGATTTCCCTTGAAATATTCTTAGAATGGCGAGAACTTTTCAAAAAAGGTGTGCCACTGTCACTCATCATTGACTGCAAATTGAAATACTTGGTTTTAACTGCATGTCAGGTTAGTTTGTGTCTTCATGTTAATTTTAAAAGCTTAATTATCTAGACATTGTTAGGATCTTGTGAATCTTAACATACCGGTACCAGTGCAAGGACTTTTCACTAACCGGTACCTGTTAGAGGGGGTTTAAATAAGCACCTGGCAGCCAAGGAAAACCATTGCTTGATACATGTAGTCACAGAAAATGATTGGATGACATGTTTTACTGCTATCGATTTGTGTATCAGCGTGTTTTTTTAGATTATGCCAATTTTCAAAGCAAGGAATCATTTTAACTGCAGTAAGGGTTTTATTCAAATTTTGATGAGGTGTAGATAAAAAAAGAAAACTTTTTTTACTAACAAGAAGGGTAATTTTATGTAATTAAACTTTAGAAAGCCTCTAGCAGTGCTATTGTATGTGTAGCATGAAGCTGAAAAGTATAGGAAAGTATAAAATTTCCAGCAAGTCTTTTCCACGGGTGACGGGTGACAGGTGGCCGGTGCTGAATTGCTTAGAAGGCAAAATAAACATTTTTGGTCAATCCAACCATAAATGACCATAAATAACCTAAATGTACCTTTCCCGGCGTGACCTGCATCTGACTTCTGGTGACGATAGGATTAGTAAATTTGCAGATAATGGGTGGTGTTTTTTTTCCTTTATTCAACAGCTATTTCCTTTCTTATTATTCTATTCTACAGAAATTTGCCACAAACTTCGTTAAGCACTAACAAAACCATAAGTAGCAATACTATTGTCTGCAATAATAACAGTATAATAAACAATTCTGAAACGGTTTTACTCACATAACTAGAAATTCTCAATATACATTCACGGCTATCTTGAAAACGCTTCGGCCATCGCCTCAACGGGCAAGCAAACCTTCCACCTAAAATATCACGGATTATCTATCAAAAAAAACTATTTTCTTACGCCTTTTCAAGCGGTTTGAAACCGCCGTACTCTTCAAAAATAGCTCTCTTCTAGAAATAGCAAGAGCCCTGAAGGACAGCTCTACTGAGGATAATTCAAAATGACACAACTTTAGTTCTAAACAGTAAACGTGGGGTGATTGTTTGATATGAGCTATTATAAAAAGTTAATACAATTTTCTAGAAATTAAAGTGTCTATAAATCGAAAGGAGCCAAAAATTATGTGTACGGAAAAGATCAAATGTGTCCTATAAGTTCCACATGCGTAAGGATGATTTAGCCCATCAGCCAAAACGTTTCGGAGGTGGTTGGTGTTTATCTGATAGAGCTGGAGCTTAAAGTTTCATGCGAGAGACCCTGGATGAGAGACCCTGGGAACCAGGTTGACATTAGCTCTGTGCTCTCTAGAGTTAGATTTCCCCAGATGTCCATCCTGCCGTAAAATTTCAGGTTTTTGCAAAGTAAAACAGTTACTGTACTTTCAGCACAATGGTTTTTTTTCTGCCATATCAAATATTACCAAAAATAACTAGGTCCTATATCCTTCAATTAATTGCATAGCCCAGCAGACTTGCAAAGTACACGTATGACCCAAAATACTTACTCTTACACTCTCGTGTATAATACAAGCTTTCAGCTGTGAGAACTACATGTACAACCCTTGAGAGGTGCAATGTTTTGTTACACAATTTAAGTTCATTTTACTTGTTGAGTCTGTGGTTTGTTACTACAGATGAAATCTTTCATTTTTTTTATATTTATAACCAGGGACTGTTGTAAACTTTTATCAGTCATAAATTATGTATTTTTATGTCTTTCTTAACCTTTTAATCCACCATGTCGGTAACATTCAGCAGCTGATCTTCATATCATTAATATGAGTAACCCAGTACCTCTCTGTTTTCTGCATTGTTGTTTCTGTGTAATTTAGGATCATGTCAAAGGTCCAAATACAATTGAATACCTTGCTGATGTGATCTACAATGCCTTTTACTGTTTCGAGGCCTTGACGCTGCGCAACCTGGATGATGTTGTTTGTGGACCGTGGGTGATGGGAATGCAAAAAACTGCTGCAGTGTTGCTGCAGTAAGTTCTCATTTTATCTACATACTTATAATATTGTTGATCATGATCAACATATTCCCCACTCTTTTTTGTTCATTAGATTTCTACATACAAAAGGGATTCTTTGTATTATGCATTATTCAGAATCATTGTTGCTTTGAACCCCTTTGTAAATGTCTTACATGAAAACAACCATTATTCAAAATCTGAAATCAAGTTACATGTAGTGTTGAGCAAGACCTGGTACACTAACTTGCTGATTACATTTAATTTAAGTTATAGCAAGCTGCATGTAAATGTACATTTCAAATAAACTCAGCGAACTATCCTGTAGCAAAAGCAAATGCGGAATGACTTGACATCCAAAGCCAAACTGTAAACCACGCTCGAACCCCTGTGTAAAGCCCCAGGCCACCCCGCACCAAAGCCCAGGGAGCGACCGCTGGCCAGCATAGTTTCAGATTTAACTTAGCCGAAATTACATTTAGCCACATTTAAATCAAATATATGAAGTCCTTTCAATGTGGATTGTTGTTACAGGTTAACTACAGTCAGCGTCTTACGCAAGACAAAGAAACTACACTGGAAGATGTTTTGGGAAACATAACATCTCATTTCGTGGAGGTTTCTACCTACACCACAGCAGACCACAAAATGTTGATCCACATTGGAGATGTTGCACCATTAATTGCGCCTTGCCAACGTTCTAATGAGGTGCTAAACACAGAAGAGTATAAAAAAGTGTGTACTTAAAAGATAAAAGTGAAGATGTAGAAGGTTTGTGCAATGTCACAATGTTGGTTACTGAAGTTCTGTTGTTTAAATTATTATACCCTCACAATCAAGAATTTAGATAACATGTTTTTGGGCCTCACTGTATTTCTTGATTTATGCCTCAGGAAACTGGAGATTTACATCTTGTATGCAAATAACTGTATTGCAATTATGATGCTGCATTTGCTGATAGAGCAAAAGAAGTTAGACATAGACAAAGTTGATGATTTGTCTGACAACGCACTGAAGGAAATTTGCAAAGAATGCTCAATATCAATAAACCGTAGATCAAGAGTGAGTGTGGTATTTAGATGAAGTTGATGCAGTTTAACATAGATGACAAAGAGTGTTGGGGTCCCTTTTAATCAGTCGTGTTTGTTTGTTTTTGCACCACATGGTCTTGGACTGAAGCAAGTTTTTGTCAACATTAAGCTTTCTTTTGGGTGGGTGCACATCATCACTTGAGGCTAACTTTTCCCCTTCGTGTTTGGGCTCATGGCTGGGTGGCCAGGATTTGCCATCCATGGGGGCAGTCTCCATCTAAGAGCAGCAGGTGGCCAATAGTTGAAGTTCCTTGTTGTTTTCCATTTAGTGATGCAGTTGTTTAAAATTACTTGTATCAGTAAGTGGTTTAGGAATACTGAGAATGTTTGTATTTGTCTCTTTTTTTCATAGGCATTTTTAAGAGGCAGGCTCCTTGCTCTTTATGGAAGCATTATTGTTGGGAATTCCCCTTGCCACAAGTTTACCAGTGTTAAAGGCCACTCTGGGGGATTTTACCACATTGTTTGTCCTCATTTGGTGAGTGATATAAATCAGTGTGATATTTTCTAATGGTTTAAAACATACATACATACATACATACATACATACATACATACAGAGAGACAGACAGACAGACAGACAGACAGACAATATACATACATGAACTTTATTTAGACTCGGAGTTATGTTGCTCAGGGACACTTGTTAAGTCTTTCCTTGTGTTCGCAGTGTACAGTTGCCTCAAAATTCTTGCTTCTTCAAGAATCTGTCAGAGATGCTGCGGACCTATATCTCAGCTTGAAGTACCCACCTCTTCTCTTCATTTGTTATACACCTTGTGGCATGGCAAGGCACATGGACCAGAGGTGTGGTGATATTGCCAAAGAGCTCTGGGGTGCCAAAGTTGGATGCTTTGAGAATCCTACAGTAGGAAAGCCTCCTAGCAAAGTAAGTGTTTGGTTTGGTTTGCATTCGAGGAAATGATAATGGCTAGCATTGCAGGCAAACTCAACTGTCATTCATGGCTGCAGTACTTAAACCTCACTTTATTTGGCACTTAGCAAACAGAAATTACAATAATTACAATAATAACATAAAAGGAGAAAAAAGGATATATATTCCTGTATATAGATACATGACGTATAACAATTAAAGGTGACAATGACACATAGCAGTGAGGCATTTTTTTATTTTATAGAGATCACTTATAATATTTCCAGCTAATTGTAAATCAGAGAAGAAGTTTTTGGAACTTCCAGAGCTAATCGCTTTATAGATGATGATACTCAATACCAGTTTGACTGCAGCTTCATTAAATTATTGATCTCTCCTAGGTCAGTATTCCAGAATTAGCAACTGCAGCTTATGAGGCAAAAGTGACTCAGGTCAGCAGCCTTTCTGAGTGGGAACACCCCACCACTGGCTCTAAGAGAAGATACATTGTAGGCGACCGATGTCATACCTCCTCCAACCCCCAGAAATCAGAGTTATGTGTTTACCATGACATAAGTCTCTTGGAACAAGGCACTTGCATTGGAACAAACTACCAAGAGAGTCTTAATCATCTGAAGAACAAGCGCCTTCAAAGTTCAACAGTTCAGGGCTTTTTTGTGCATTTCCTTTACAATTATCTCATGGACTATTATGGGAATGAACGAGTGGTCTTGAAACAGCGAAAAGAGCTTGAGGCAAGGCTGCAACAAAACCAAGTTATCAGAAGGGATAAATTCCAGCGATTTGTCATAGTAGAAAAGACAGCTACATGTACTTAAGGACGTTTACATGTACTTAACAAACATAGGGGAGCTTTAGATTGGACTATGAGTACGAGATTGAGTATGACTTTTCAATCCTAGTTTTCAGGCTTCACATTATCACAACAAATACCATCCCATGAACTACTCTCTCTACCCAAAACTAACACGAAGGAGAAGGCCTTGCCTCTAGAAATGTCACTGGTTTGAAATTCGAACATCGTACTTGTACTCAATCTTGTACTCGTAGTCCAATCTAAACCTCACTTTTGTCATGCACACTACAACATACATGCAGTGTGCATATGCATTGTGAATGGAGTCCAGGGCACTTTTCAGCTTGTTAGCCCAGTGGCTAGTGACAGGTTTGATTCACTAGCCAAAACAAATTTGTTACTAGCCAGATTCTCTAAATTATATCCATAATCGCATCATGTCAAGTAAATGCTAGCCTGTGTAGCTTGCAGTATGCTTTGAATGAACAACTGGCAAGTACAAAGTATTCATGCCCTTGATTCTGACAGAACCGCCATCAAAACTTCGGAACTAGCATGCCAAAAAACATACAAAATAATTCACTCCACCTTAAAGTGGTACTATGATCAAATTTTTACCCCTGAATTTTTAGGTGTATCACATAGAATTTTACGAAAGAATCAAAATGCCGTTTGCAAATATCTGCATTAGTTCCAGAGTTACTTAAGTTTGAAAAATGTGCAAAATATGCAAATGAGATGACTGATGATGTCATACACTCAACCCAATATTATCTCAAGTACATAAATAGAGCTATCTTAGCCAATTTGCAACACAGATCATTGAAACTTGGCAGACTAATCGTTCTATAGGAAACACATTCATCGCTATAATAATTATGTTCCCATGACAACTCACTGTCGCAGTCCCCACCCACCTGATTTCAATATGTTAGTGATTTTCAGCTCGAAAAACACTAAACAGGGCCACAAACTGGAGCTAACATATTTACATGCCTGCTGGACCATACATACGAGGTACAATTTTGCAAATATGAAAACAGAATGCTGAAGGAGGCCAGAAATGCCTTTAATATCGGGGAGGTCTGGAACCCAGTATGTTGCCATGGTGACAAAACTTTTGAGCTCATATTGTGTTGCACCTTTCGTAGAACTGTACTGCAAAGAATCAAACATTTATGTTACAAATTGGCTGAGATCTTTTTTCATCATGTGTGATCAAAGTTTGGTTGATTATATGATGTCATCACTTGGCTAATTTGCATATTTAAAAAACTTGAATACCGGTATCTCTGGAATGAAAAGAGATATTTGAAAGAAGTACACGGCATTTTTCTTCCCATACACACTACTCGTTTATGTTTTAAAATGGCTTCAATAGGAAACATGCGATTTTCGCCATAGTACCACTTTAACTCTATAGGTTGCAACCATAGGCATAGATGTTATAATTATACACAACTGAAGCCAAAACTTGAAACTCACTGTCGAAAAAACATTCCTTTCTTTCAAAATGCCAAGTCACGATTTCTCATGATCACAATAATTCGTTCCATCCTAATTTTATTTACAAGTTACAAAGTTCATAGGCATTAATATTATATAGGCATCATTCATATTTTCAATCAACTGCAAATTGTTATGCCTCTGATAATTTAGTTTACATTCTCCTTCAATTAGGGACTTTAATGCACATTATACAAACCAGAGGAACTAAGAAGACTTTCTGTCGACGCTATATGAAGTATACAGACTGATAGAGCCATTGAAGGAACAGCTGAAGGAATGATGTTTTGACATTTTGCCATTTTGCCTCGTTAACTTCCATGCAATGCAAGAAATCAAAAAGCGAAAGACAAATAATTTGTCTTTCGCTTTTTTGATTTTCTTTTTTCATTACTGTGAGACTGTTTTTATCTCTAAGTTAAATCTTAAAAAGGTCGCATGGTTGGCCGACTATACATATGTTTTTCTTGTCACCCGATGACGGAAGCTTCGGGGTGCTGCTAGAGCACAGCCTTGAATTGATATATATTATAGCCAATGTTTTCAATTTTGCACACTTTGACTCCATTTTGTTTTGTGACAAATTTGAAATTAACTTTTAATTGGTTTCCTCTGGGCCTACAGTGCTGCTGAGTGCTCACATATTTTTCACCTAATGGCTAGTGAAGCGCAAAAACCCCTAGCCAAAATGGAATTTTTACTAGTCTGTGGCTAGTTGGCTTCCATTAGTCTCGAGCCCTGGGAGTCTGAACCTCCCATTTCCTCTACCTTTCAATCCTGGCTCCCATCCGTTCTTTGTGGTTTTTTTCCTGTTTCTCCCATTTCCATTGCATTGTATTGTAGTGATTATCATTATGTATTATTCAAGGGACACCAGTGTGTAAATAAACAAAGTATAGCGCTGGTTTTTCAGACATTTATTTGCAAAATGCAATGACTTGACATACATTATGTACTTGCTACTCATGACCTAGTAGAAGTTTCATAAAATTTAGTATGCAAGTTTTTGTTGCGTGTGCATGTATTTTTCAACCTGTGATAAGCTAGAAAAAAATTGCAATTGACAGAGCTTCACTGGGTTGGGTTAGTTACACGCCATCATACTTTTAATAATTTTCATTCTTTATTTGCTATTTGTATTTTACAAGCTCACACTACAAACTGGCAAATATATTCCCAGATTCACTTTTTGTTACACATTTGTTAGGTTATGAGTTTCAAGAACTACAAAAAACTCATTTTGTTCAGTAACATGATTCACCAAAGTAACGCAGAGAACAAAAGAAAAGAATTCACCCAAAATTAAAAGTAAAAATGCATCAGTTGACTGGATATTAAATGTCTGTCTCAAGCAGTGTGATTGTAAATACTGTAGTTTTGTTGACATTTTGGCTTCGTTTTTCTCAAAAAGGAAATTGGCGAAAAATGGCATTGTTAAGTGCATAAATTGAAGGCCATATACAAAAAAATAAGGCACTTGACAAAAAAAAAATTAGACCTTAATAGTCACTTAGGAGAGAGGGTTTTCCACAAGCATATTTGATTTCGGAATCCTTTTCTTCAATAGTTTTTTGCTTGCTTGATAATTGTTCATTTATCTTTGCCTGAATGCAGAGAAGCGTAATGAAACAAAAGATAAATGGTTTCTTGAATTCCCAAGCACAGGTGCATTTGTCGGCAGTGTGTTTTAAGTGCCGGCATGAGATTATGAGAAGAAAGTGTGATATGTAAAGTAGCAAGTATATAATCGCTGAACAGTAAACAAGTTTCATTGTGGATTTTTACAAGCGGAGAGTTAAATTCTTAGCTCGTTCTTCCTATCTTGTTCACATGGCGCGGGGCCGTCGCGGTCGCCCTGCTTCAGTTCATTCTTGTGTTTCGAGAGTCAACGTGGACATTGAAGACCCTGTTGCCCGGCCGTCCAGAACAAGAGAACATCGCAGTTCAGGCCGTCGTAGTTCTCGTTCACATGTTGCAGCTTCAAGCGGTTCTGGCCGCAGTTCTTCGCCTTCGCCAAGGAGTGCCTGCGAGCGTTCGCACCGTAGAAGTCGTTCCGCTTCTCGCAGCCCTGAGTCCCCAACTTGGGCGAAGGAAATCTTAAAGGCACTGGAGGCGAAGATGGAGGAGGTCAAGGTTGTCAAGGAACAGCTCGACTCACTAAAACGCAAGTCTGCAGAGGAACAGCCCGAGTTCAAATATAAGAGTAATAAGAAACAGTTCAAGTTCAACACTGACGTCAAGGATAAGTTCAATCAGATTTTAGAGAGGGCTGGGGCGGATGACGCGATCACTAAGATTGCCAACAAAGGTATGTCACTCCTTGATAACAGAAATAAGCTTATTTCTATTGCTGACCGGGATGGCTGGGACGTGGTAGAATATTTTGAGGCGGACCCGCTCACTAAAAATGACGAAGAAGAAAAGAAACTTCGTGCGCGCACAAGGAAGCAGAGAGGTCTCGGGAGAAGCGAAATCGAAAAAATAACCTGAGAAGCAAAATGGGGACTCGTTTTAAGTCTCAGTCTACATCTTCCAAAAGCGGTCCTAGTGTAAATTTTGGCCCGTCACATAGAATCGTGGATTTTTGCCCGGATGTCAGTCAGCTTTTGGTTAATCCTGTACCTGAGAAAAAAGCTTCTGTTTATCGCTGCTTTGGTTGCGGCAAAGCAGGCCATTTCATCAAGGATTGTAAAGTTCCTTCTTCCGCTAAATGACTAGCTGACTCTGATTTTGACGAATTTTCAGAGCGCGGCGAGGCTGAACTTGACACAAACATTTCCTTAGTATCTTGGATTAGAGGCCGCTTGCGCAAGTTTCTGCATGTTTGGCGTTCTATTGGGGCCTCTTCTTTTGTTCTTAGTGTCATTGAAAGCGGTTATAAGTTACCATTTGTTTCAATTCCAGTGAAGTATTTCTTTAGTAATCATAAAAGCGCTGTTGATAATAGAGCTTTTGTTTGCGAGGCTATCGAGCAATTGTTGTTGGCGGGTAGCGCGGTGGAAGTCAAGCGTGACCAAGTTCATGTTTGCAGTCCCTTAGGTGTAGTTCCTAAAAAGAATGGCAAGCTTCGATTGATTCTTGACCTTCGCTTTCTTAACAAGCACCTAGCCAAGCATAAGTTTAAGTTCGAAGACCTCCGAGTCCTGGCGGAAATTCTTCAGCCAGATGATTGGTTTTTTACTTTCGATCTTCGTAATGGCTACCATCATGTTGACATTTCTCAAGAGCTTTGGAAGTATTTGGCTTTTTCGTTTACTTTCGATGGAAAGCCGCGCTATTTTTTGTTTTGTTCGCTCCCTTTTGGTTTAAGTACGTCTCCTTACGTTTTCACCAAATTGCTAAGACCAGTTGTTGCACACTGGCGGTCACAAGGCATTAGGATTTCTGTCTATTTGGACGACGGTATCGGCGCCGATTCAAGTAAAGCTTCTTGTTCTCAGGACGCGCAACTAGTGCGAGGCGATCTTGATCGCCTTGGCCTTCTAGTGAATGAGGGAAAGAGCAATTTTGAACCACGCCAAAAAGGGGAGCACTTAGGCTTTATTTTGGACCTTACCAAAGGAGAAT
Organism: Platygyra sinensis; assembly: GCA_019787425.1. Classification (NCBI taxonomy): domain Eukaryota; kingdom Metazoa; phylum Cnidaria; class Anthozoa; order Scleractinia; family Merulinidae; genus Platygyra; species Platygyra sinensis. Next base: position 19,108 of record JAHPZR010020582.1, on the reverse strand, counting down.
TTAGTATCCCACCAGGCAAGATTGATCACCTGTTTAATCTGGTTTCACTGCTTCTTGACGATGTTTCACCCACGGCTAGGGATGTCTCGTATTACGGGTACCCTTATTTCTATGGAGCTCGCTTTGGGTCCAGTTGTGCGTTCGTGCACCTGGGCCTTATACGCAGTCCTTAATAGCGTTCATAGCCTTAGCTGCAAGGTGGCTTTAACGCGTGAAGCTGTAGAGGAACTTAATTTTTGGAGAGGTAATTTCTTTCGTTTGTGCGGCAAACCAATCTGGAGGCCCTCCCCGAAGATAGAGCTTTTGTCTTACTCTGATGCCAGCAATGTGGGTTGGGCGGGATTTATTGTGCAATTTGGTACGCACGTCGCTAGAGGGAACTGGTTGGGCTCCGAGGCCCTATGCAGCTCTTCTTTCCGCGAGATTCGTGCTATTAGATTTGTTCTTCAGTCGTTTTCTAGTCTTTTGGCAGGCAAGGAGTGCAAGCATAGATCTGACAATCAGAGCGTCTGCAGTATTTTGTCCGTCGGCAGTAGTAAACCTCATTTGCAAAAAGAAGCGGTTGCCATTTACAATTTGTGCCATGAAGCAGGTATTCACTTGTCTGCGGAGTGGATACCTCGCCACTTTAATTTCAAAGCTGATTATTGGTCGAAAGTTGTCGACACCGATGATTGGATGCTCAACCCTGTCCATTTTCGCCAGTTTGATATTCTGTGGGGACCCCACACCGTAGATCGTTTTGCGAGTCATAATTCTTTCCAGTTGCCCAGGTTTTGTTCCCGATGGTGGTGTCCTGGGACCGAAGCTGTTGATGCTTTTACCGTCAGCTGGGGAGGGGAAAACAATTGGTTGGTCCCCCCAGTCCTCCTTATTCCCAGGGTTATCAGTCACATGAAAGTGCATGGGTAAAGAACAGGGCACTCTCATTATCCTCTTTTGGCAATCTGCCATTGGTGGCCGTTGGTGTCTCGAAGCCCCAGGGTTTTCCACTCTTTTGTTCTTGACTGGCAGGAGATTCCTTTACATGAGTGTACTTTTCTCCCTGGATCTGCAGCTGCGGATTTTTTCGGGCATGGTATTCCCTCGTGTAGGGTATTGCTTTGAGAATTGTATTTCCTTAGTTTTTTGCCTTAGAACGTTTTTTGGATATTAGATGAGTACTTTGAACGAGTTGTTCAGCCTAATTATTTGCTTTTGTTTTGTATGAGCCTCTTTGGCCTAGGTGTGGACCTTTGCTCTGTGCAAGTCAGTGGACTTAGAACTGTACTAGTGCGCACGAGTTGTGCAGCTGAAGCAAGCCGAGAGGGCAGTGCCAACACAGTAGTGTGTTCATTTTAGAGTCAAGTGGACTCCTATCCGTTGTGTGGATTTGCTTACCAGTTGACGCCAAGTGGGCCAAGCCTCCATGTGTTGGAGTGTGTACTGGTGCTGTGTTAACTTGCCATGTGGGCAGTTTTTGCTGCAGACGATGTGTATCTTGCGCGTTTAGTGCTGTGTAGCAATTGGATGGTTCCTGTTTTTAAAGCGCCATGTTTTGGACATTGTTGATTTTCACTTTAGGCTTGTCGCCTTACCAACGGAGCAACGTGGAGATTCAGAGGCTTGTAGAACTGTTAAAGACTGTCATACTTAATGACTGTGCCGCTTCAACCGTGTCTTCGTATGCAGGGGCAGCCAATCGATGGATTGACTGGTGCAAATCTTACTCGTTTCGTCCTTTACAGTGTAACCCAACTGCAGTTGCTCTCTACTTAACAAGTCTTTCAGACCGTGGCTTATCTCGCTCGTCAATCCTTGGAGCAGCTTAAGGCATTGCATGGCTACATAAGAAACTTGGATGTCCTAATCCTGTTGATGATCCGCTTGTTTCTCAGACCTTGGCTGGTTTTAAACGCCTCCTGCCTGGCCCATCTAAGAAAAAGCAGCCTATTGAATCTCATCACGTCAGGGCGCTGATTCGTTCCCATGGTCACCCTCGTGCTTCTCTACCGAAGTTACAAATGGTGTTGCTGGTTGCGCTTGGTTTTTGTGCCTTCCTACGTTGGTCAGAGCTGCGTGACTTTCGTGCCTGTGACTTAAAGTTTTGCGCCACCCACATGTCTGTTTTCCTAGACAGACATAAGAACGATCAATTCCGTCAGGGATCTGTGGTTAAAGTTGCTCGTTTACCTTCTAGCTCTTGTCCAGTGAAACTGTTAGAGTTATTCCTTGAGCGCGGAGAGCATCAACCATTTCAGCCATTATTTTGTCTCTGCCAGAAATTGGGTACCGGGTACAAGCTGCGACAAGCTCCCCTGTCATATTCTAGGGCACAGGAACAGTTTCGCCAGATGATTTCAGAACTTGGGTTAGACTCAAACGAATTTGGTTTACATAGCCTTCGTTCAGGTGGTGCTTCCCAAGCAGCATGCAGCGGAGTTTCTGGGAGAGTATGGCGTAGACATGGTGGTTGGCGCAGTATCTAAGCCGCAGATGGTTATGTCCATGAATCTTTGGAAAATACCCTTTGGCTCTTTAATTTTCAGTATGTGTTTTGCTTGATAAACATTGCACGAGTTGTGTTGTATGCAGCAGTATGGAGAGATTTACATTTGCCCTATTAATTCTGATGGCTTAATGATGTTTGCTTAATGAACTTTGCCTTATCTCGTATCCTTGTATGCTTTTGCCACTGATTGTGAATTGTCTGCTTATCCCGCACCGCATTTCTGTTGTCAGTTTTTTGGGTGCGGGGAATTCAAGAAATGCATTCAAACACTTAAGGGTGGTAACTAAACTAATAAATTACGTAAGACAAGCTTACTATACTGTATGAAAAACGTAACTATTGTTCTGGTAAAAAATTCACGCAGTCAACTTTTTTTCTTTCAGAATAGCCAGTGCATTGTTTCTTTGTTCCCTTCTCCTTTCGTTCATCCTTACAAGAGTTGGAATACCTGAAAGAGGAAATATTTTTAATAAACTCACTTTTCACATTCTCATTGAAAGTATTAGTTATGTAGATACTACGTTTTAACAGGCTTTTAATACCATTTTTCATGACTATTGTTTATTAAAACTTGCTCACTTTTGAAATTCTACTAATTCCTTTGTTGCTACATTGTATTAAATAAAAGGATGTGCAGTGAGTGATTCACAAGATATGTAATAAAGGACATTTACTTTAAGTTTAAGCAGTTTTAATATGTGTGATTTTATTAGCATATCAATAAATAAATGTACCAGCCAAAACTTCTTATTTCAGATTTTGAAAAAAAACAGTGAACATCTTACCACTTCTTCTCTTTTGGAAGCTCTGTAAGTCCCAAACAGGATAGATGATAATAGCCTTTGCGTGGACACTGAGAACAAATATGAGCACAGTTTATTTATTTAGATAGACAAACATAAAAGTCATCTCTCCCTTGAAAGAAAAAATAACTGCAAACCTGGAAAACATATGTACATGTAGCTAATGTTTCATGCAAAAACTAAACAGCTAAAGCCTGGATTGGAAAACCCTGGCCCAGTCACAAATTTTACAGATTAACTAAGATTGCATTAATACCTGTCCCTTTTTTCTGGTCTCACAGATCAGCATGCTGTCTTCCTCTGTTTTACTTTTTTTCTGTCCAAAGAAGATGGCCAAGTTAGATTTTGCTACAAAACTCCTGAACATCTGAAACATTCATACCTGATCAAAACACATGGGATCTGATTACACTATGAATCTCTTTTTCATGAAAATCCCATGAATAATAATAATATAATAATAATAATAATAATAATAATAATAATAATAATAATAATAATAATAATAATAATAATAAATGATAATAGTGGTAGCTTGAGAGTGTCAATACGTACTTAAACTTCTCATTCTTATGCTTGTCAAGGCAGCATTCTGGTTTTTTTGAGAAAGGCTGTTCCTCGAACTTCTGGAACTTGCTGTTACTGTCTCCATATGAAATGATGAAAAAGGTGGGCATTACTCACATACATGTAGTCTCTCCAGAATAAAGTTTATGTGATTAGGAATAGTAATAGTAATAATAGTAGTAAGCCTGCATTGGTGGATGTGCGCTCTTTCCGCTGTGCCTGTTGTGCTTTGGCACTTGCTTGTGGATCTTTCCCTCAACACAAAAACGCATTTTCTCTTTACACGTAACTTGATAGTTGAACTTAGGCACAACTTCAATTTGATAGTCTTTGATGGTGATAGCTGCCTGATCCTCAACCCCTTGTGCCATTATATTTGTCTTTTTTTAGACTAATGATAAGTCCAAAATCATCACATGCTTTGGGGAAGCAGTCTATCAGACATTGAAGGTATTGTTTAGAGTGGTTGATGAGTGCAGCATCATCAGCAAATACACATGTAGCAGTGTTTTAACAAGAAGTGTCCAAAAACCAAATCTGACCTTTTTCATCAGCTGCAGTTGTGTGTGGATGAGATAAATCCCTCAAGAGGACTGGGACAGTTTTGCAAAGGAGCCATCAGAGCACCAAAGACCACAACTTGGGATGAACTTTGGCTTTGTGTATAACCTCACTACTGCCCAGACAAATGCTGTCTGGGCAAGGGAGTGCAGATAGATTTTATCAATGATGCCAAAGCTTGAAGTGGTACTAGCTGTGCTGTTACTGGAATCAGATGAAGCCCTGTGAAAGACAATTATTGTTGGCCTCTTGCTAGGGTGCTGTGTGGATATGTACAGGTGGCTGCGGGAGTGCTGCTTAGCTTCCAATGCATACTGATGGTAGACAACTGCTGTTCTTTGAAGACCTTGAAGAATGGAGAAATGGAGATCTGACAAGACTTGACTTCCCTCTGGTTTCCAGTTGGTAAAACTGGGAAAATTTCTTTAGCTTGCCCTGTTTATGGGCCAAAACTTTTTCCATTTCATAGATGGTTAAAAGGAACTGGAACTCGGGTACTTGTATCTTGTAGATCTCCTCCATATGAGTGATTTCCTCCTTGGAAAGGTGTATTGCTCCCTGTGAATCTTCTTTCAAGGGACTTGGCGACAACATATCATCTTCTTCACATGGAAGCTCAAAGGGAAGTTTGTTCCTCATCTTTCCTAACGTTTTAACAAAGTGACACCACTCATAAATCTGTTAAGTAAAAACACCAAAATACCTGTAATTAAAACATGTTATGTGTACGCACAATGATGGGTGACCCTCACAATGAAAGTTTCCAATTTGAATGTTCTTTTAGGCCACAGTTTTAACCCAGTAGCCTGTATGAAAACTGGGACACCACATACTGCTAGATTTTCCCTGATCAGTCAATTGATACAATGAACAGAAAATTTGTAACAAAAATTGTTTCAATTTGCAACACACCCAAGCTGTGATGGAAACTACTCAACACAGTAATATAGGATTCTTGAGCTCAAAATTTCACACAGACTATTGCCTGGTAAGTTCTCAGAATGGTGGCTTCTGGATGTCTTCTATTCAAAGCTCTTCTACAAAGCCACGAGTTAAATCTCTCGTAAGCGAATATCCATGTGGCATGTACTGGCCCAAACCTCTCAATACCTTCTGGCACATGATGAAGAATGTGATTTGTTACAACCTGAAAAAAAAATTAAATGTCAACTACTTTTGTTTATAACTTTGAATGCAGAAGAAGTCTTTTATCAAGGAGACTTGCTCTAGAAAGATAATTTGGGTTTATCAACTGGGTTGATAATGTGAATTAGCCACCGTAAAGAGATTCAGAAGCTGACGTTTTGAGCGCTAGCCCTACGTTGGCTAGTAACATCAGCTTCTGAATCTCTTTACGGTGGCCAATTCACATTATCAACCCAGTTGATAAAACCAAATTACATGTATCTTGTAATACTCTTACTGACACAGCACCACAGTTTCTTTAGAAACTTACCCCCATTGCTCTAGAAAGGACTGCTCTATATGGAGAGTCAGGTTATGGACAACAAATAATAAATACATACTTGTATTATATTATAATGGTCACAAGCAAGTTCTGTTCATTTTTTTACCAGTAGAGACAACGGAAAATCTCTCTCTACTTGTGCAAGTGCCACACAAACTTGCTCTTTCAGAAGTGGAATTTTCCCCTCATCCTGAACAGGAACACACAGAGCAGCAATAGCATCCATAAAGAGGACTAAACTTTCTATTTGTTGATCCCCCAACATGTCCCGGAGAAGGTATTTTAGTATGCCCGGGCTGCAACCTACAGATAAGTTAATAATTAACCAGAATACCAGAATTTGTAGCATGAATTAAGTTTCACAGCCTACTGACCCACTAGGTACCAAGAAATCAATCAACATGATAGTGGGCTTTTGAAAATCAAAACTTTTCCTATTAAGTCTGCAAACTGCTCAAACTTGCCTTTTTTAAAACACTAATAGCACTACATGTATTATACCCAAAAACAAAAGGAAATAAAAATAACATTGAACCAAGGAAAATTGAACTACAGGATATGCACCATGATGTTAATTATTATTGCAATATTTTTTGTTACACATGATAAATACACATATATGATAAGGGTACACATATTTCACTTTTTGATCAAAAGGATACTTTGTAGATCTTTTAATTCCTTTTTTTTGCAAAGTTTGTCTAACAAATTAAATGTAACATACGTGTATGATTTGTGATATTTTTGTTGTGTTTCAAATTTAATGTTCAAAGGTTTTTTGTTTCTCAATAAAGTGTTATTTAAAAATGTATTGAAAGCCTGTAGATTCACTCACTTGCTCAGCTAGTTAAAGATAATATCATTACGGACTTAATTAGCTCAGGCAGTCTTTGATTACATTTATATTGCCAAGTTACCTCCTTCCATTCATGCAAGTTTAGCCTTGAGATTCGCGAGAAGCTGGGGCTTGGACAGAAGTGGTCTCCATTTGGAACTCTGATTTCCTTAACACGTTTGTCAGCTTCTTCCATTTGTTTCGTTGTAAGTCCAAATGGAGCAATTGGCAGTGAAGTTGTTCCCTTGTCACTCTTTTTCTTTTTCATGCTTTTTCTTGAGCTTTTTTCACAGACACCATCAAGCTAAGAGAAAGAAGTAGAACATGTAGCATTTGGCCAAGACTGTTGAAAACCTACCAAGGGATTTTTCATGCAATCTCACTGCAAGACTGTCTCTGGGGCCTTCCCAGCAATGCACTTGACAAGATGCTTCACCTGTACAGCAACAGTGTGCATTGTATCAAGCACTGTTTGCTCTACACACGATCAAAGCTGGGGTTCTTAGCGAGACCAGGCATTCCACGACAACCAGTTCCAGTTGCTATTCTCATGCTATGAGCATTGTTTTTGGCATTATCATGGGCCTTATGGAAACAAGGATCTTGATGGAAGCTACGTTGTGGTGGCCTATCTCTTGGTTCCTCAGAATGGTTAGGGAAATTACGGCTGTCTTTCCTGAGGTTGTGATCATGGGGTAGGAAACGTCTGTTCCCAGGATAAACAACTTTCCTTAAATGCTTGCAGTACTCCCCCTTGTGCATGCACCATCCGCATCCTCTATAGGACCCAGTCCCTGTTAGAGAGAAGACTTTGCCCAGCCCTTGATAATCCAGGACATAGATCAGGATGTCCACCTTAAAATCAAAAGGTGCTTTCTTGTATGCATCGTAGACCTTGGAGTTAGATAAAAATAGAATTTCATCCACTAGGACTTCGAGGAAAGGATCAAGATGTTTGGGCTCCTTTCCTTGTGCTCGACTTGGAATAATACCAAGGAGGAAAAGATTGGCAAAATGGTACCTCACATTCCTTGGTAGATTCAGTTGGGCTAAGACAATGGGCCACATTGAATAATTACATTTGTTTTTGCTCCATGGATTGAGCCCATCCAGGCACAACGATAGAGCAATACCGCGAGGATCATCCTTGAAAGTTCCACTGGCACAAAATGCTTCCTTCCACTTTGGAGAGTCATGAATGTCTCTTATGATTCCTCTGTTGCTCATTTCTCTGATTTCCCCTCCATGACTTTGTAAAATACATGAAATTGCTTCTGTGCCATAACTTCTTATTAGCCTTGGGCCTATAGGCAGGTAATGAAATGTTCTTCTGGGAGCATTTTTTGTGCCAAACCTTGGTTCACTACAATTGGGACAGACAACGCTATCTTTGTATTTCTCTCTGTAAAGAATGCAGTCATTTATGCACACATGATATACAATTTCAGGTAGAAGATATGGCCTTATTATTCTATAGGCCTCTTGGTAAGATGTTGGTAGGAGGTTACCTTCAGGAAGAAGTGAGTGCCACAAATGAAGATTTTTTGAAAAGGCTGCTTTACTCAGTGAGGGGTGAGAGAAAAACCAGTCAAACAGGTAAATAATTGTTTCAAACAATGTACTTGTGAGGCTGCTATGAAGAGCTGGACTTTCAGCAATAGCCTCGCTCACATCATGTGACATTTTTCCTGACAAAATAGCAGCAGTGATGTCTAGAGCATCTCCTGTTAATTCATCCTTTATTAGATCTGTGTCATTGTCCTGAAGATCAGAACATATACAATAACAGTATTAGCATAACAGTACTTTCAATGGACCTGCAGATGTGTAGATTATAATGTTGACCCACTCAATACCCTTATTCGGCTAAGAGCCTCAGTCACCAATGATGAGCCAACAAAAGGTGAACCTTTCCAATCCTACGGTGATTAACAGGAGAGTAATGTACCAGTCAAATCGAAGCATACTCCAGGCATTTGACACCTTTCCCTGCCGGGAGGGAGGGCATTTTGATCACTAGCCTCGATTTAATGTTATGAGTCATGCAGATTCAACCTGGGTTGATAAATCATGGCGGAGAAGGCAAAGACAAAGGAAAAGATTGCATATTTGGGCTGGATTGGTTGAAAACCAAAGGCCTACACAAGCTTTGTTCCGTATTTGAAGGTGTTTAAGAACCATATGTATTTATTTTGAATATATAAATATCTTACATTGTATCTACAATATATTCAAACGATGATTTAAATATACATGTACCATCCCGATGGTGCATGATACGTTTGATTTATAGAAGTCAACTGCTTTGACTGACCTGGTGTATCTATGAATATTTTAAAACATTTTGCGATGATGCATGTGTAGGTATGTAAGATGTAAGTGTTGTTGCATCGAACAATGTAAAACCTTCAATGAATATTCAGTTTATCTTGACCACTACTCGTGAATTGATAGTGAGTCAACAATGTTTGACTTGATGTGCTTGTATCTAATATGCCCAGAATCTTGTGGCATATAAGGGTATTGTCTAATAAACCATGTTTACATATGCAACTTCACAAGCATAATAGAAGCCACTGAAAAGTTAACACTCATCACATAATTTTCCCCAGGGGGGGGGGGGGGGCATTTGAACATCCATCTTCTCGGCCTGGGAAGGGGCAAATTTGACACAGATTTTAAAAAAATTCAAATGCCCAGGGGTTGCCCCAGGGGGGGGGGGGGGGTGAGAGTTGAAGCTTTGATTTGACTGGTAAATAATGCTCACTCAATTTTTTAAAGGACCATGTGAGCCACTTCCAATACTGCCTAAAGAAGCGGCCACTCTTTCCGTCTACCTCAGTTGCATGTGTCAGGAGCTTTTATTGGCTCATCCTGGGTGTAAAATCCTGTAACATTCACGAGTTGTATTACAAAGAAAACAAAGAAGTCAACGTAACAGACCCTAAAGCAAACAATAACTAAAAAAACAAAAAAATTTTAGGTTTTTACACAGGGTAAACCCCTTTTATTTGTAGAACTGGACAGAAGTACTCACAACGATGGCTATGCCAAACAGCAAAAAATGCTTGTAGTTTTTCCCGCGTAAAACGCGAAATTTAATTAATTTGTATGCATCTTTGAAAGTGATTTATAACATACATACCTCAGTCTCTGATCCAGAGCTACTATCCTCCGTACCAGAGTCGGACAATTCCGTCTCATCACCACTGTCGATCCGAGGAATGGGATCTAAGTGGTCTAGATACATTTCAATATTTTCCTCGTTGCTCTAAAATCAAGTTTAGCAACAAAATATTAAACAGGGAAAGATAAACTTACGGAAAGGTGAACGAAAACGCTTGATCACTGCAGGTATACGACTGTATAATTGAGTAGATCCACGTTTAAGTGAATGGCAAACGGCAGAAATGGAACTTGTGCTGTCTTGTTTTCAGTCTTTTGTGCAGCAGTTTTCAGTGCTTTGTGAAATAAATTTGTCAGCACTAGCTCGGCGAACGAAAGCTTAGGCCCGGTCCAAACGCCGCTCCACTCATGTGCCGAACCAAACTCAATAAAGTTCGACTTAAGAGCGACTTTGGAGCGGCGGCTGATTCATACGCCGTACCTTTGGGTCGAACCAAACTGAAATCCTTACATGTGTAAGGGGTCTGAGTACAGGTAAAACTTCCGGTTTAGCGCCAAAACTTAAAATGGCGGACGAGGAAAATATGCGAAGGCTAGCTCGCGTAAAAGCAGTCATTCTGCAAGGTATCCGGCGAAGACGAATGCTGTCACAAACAATTCTCGCGTGAAACACATACAGAAGGAGACGGCTGACGGTTCTGCTGTGTTTGGTTGGTTTGTTATTGCTTTCACGCCACCAAAATAATGCCACGGAGAGAGTGTAGAGACGTTCGTGCAGGCGATTGGTGCGAAACTCTGGCTGGTGGGACCTTGTGTGGAATTCCTATTCCAATGAACGTTTTAAGAAAACATTTAGGGTATCGAGGAATACTTTCAACTTCATATTGAACCGCATTCGTCATGATTTGGAGCGGGAGACGGTAAACGAAGATCCCATTTCCCCAGAATGTCGCCTTGGTATATGCTTGTATCGATTGGGAAGAGGCGATTATTACTATACAATAGCAGAAATGGCTGGATTGGGTGTATCAACAGTCCATGCAATTGTTACCCAGGTATGTGCATCAATAATTGAAAACCTCTGGCAAGAATGCATCACGAAAAACATGCCAGAAAGTGAAGAAGATTTTTTAAGAAAGATGGAAGATATGAATAACAGGTCGCAGTTCCCCTTTTGTTGGGCTGCAATAGATGGATGCCACATTCCAATCAAGTGTCCACCCGGTGGAGCTGAAGCCTGCCAGGAGTATCATAATTTTAAAAACTTCTACTCCATCGTGTTGATGGCTATGGTCGACTCGAGTTACAGGTTCATCTGGGGAAGCTGTGGCTTCCCGGGAAATTCCCATGACGCAGTTATCTTTCAGTCTACAGGTCTTTGGGAAAACATTAAAGAGCATAGCTTTATTCCAGATATTGGACAAAAAGTTGCTGATGTGACCATACCGCCACTAATTATAGGCGATTCTGCCTTTCCATTTCAACCCTGGTTGTTGAAACCCTACACAAATGCAGTGCTAACAGCAAACAAAGGTATTTTAACTATAGACTAAGCCGCGCTCGAATGGTTACTGAAGGAGCTTACGGACAACTGAAGGGTAGATGGAGAGTTCTTCTGAGAAGAAATGAAAGTGGTCCACATGAAGCAAAGACAGCAACACTTACCTGCATGACATTACATAACATCTACATTGAAAAGGGAGATACAATTTCCAGGAATTTAGACCTAACCATTGATCCACAAACAAATGAAAGGAAACCCAGGGAAGCAATAAGAGATCAGTTGCACATGACAGCATGTAAAAAGGTTGTGGACACTTGCATTCAAGCAGGTCGAATTAGAGATGCACTGACTGAAAAATTGTGGGGTGAAAGAAACCTCTAAAAACTTACTGAATGATTCATATGCACTTTAGCTGGAACACTACTAAACATGCAGGAAGTTGAGAACATTAATTATTTTATAAGGGAGTTTGTACACTGTATATCCTGTAAGCTCGAGTTTACTAATCGCGTACAGCGGTTTCAAGTAATAGTTTAGTGCCCAGGCCGGCGCGGTTCACGCAAAAAGCACATGTAGTGAAATGGCCGCCATGTTTAGGGGGCGACCTTGTTTAGTGCGAAGTTTTTCTTAGCGTGTTCGAAGTTTTACAGGTCAAAGTGTGTTTCGTAAGTACCATTTTTGCCGGTCGATACTAGTGTTTCGTGGCAAGTATAGTTCAGCCTCTATTACTTTGTATTTCCTTTAGGAACCGTGCATTCGTCGTGCATTCTACGTGCATTTGTCGTGCATTCTACGTGCATTCGTCGTGCATTCTACGTGCATTCTACGTGCATTCACCGTGCAATCGTCATGTGGAGTTCATCGGGCAAGTTGTGTGCCCTCATGTAGTGACATCAGGATATTGAAATTAAAGTTAGGAGTGTGGCACGCGTTTCGAAACGTAACCTGTTTGTGTGTGTGTTTCACCTGTGGCCGTTTCCGTCGTTTGGAGTTCTTTCAGCGGCTACATTAGTTCGAAACACGGCTTGAGAAACAACTTCAATACTTTGTGTGGTTGGTATCGATACTGGTATGGATTCACTTGACGGGACATTGGACCCGGATATTCACGTTCCGCTGGACGAAGACCTCCCTCGTTCAAGAAAAGTTAATGTGACTCTTGATGAAGAAGCTGTTCGGGTGGAACGAATTCGGCAGCTTAAGAAGACGAGGAGTGAGTTTAAGTCGGTGCTTACCAAGAAGCGAAACGAGCTCTCCGAGTTATTGCACAGGGAGAAAAATGTTGATGCTGTTAAAATGAAGATTATGGAATTAGATCAAGCATTTGTCAACTTCAAAGGAGCTCATGATGTTTACACAAAGAGTCTTGTGGAGGAGGAAAAAAGTATCACAGAGTCACGTGAGTACTTTGAGAGTGAACATTGTGCAGTTAAAGAGTTAAAGGAAAGAGCTGGGTCTAGGATCTCAGAGCTTCTATTTACACTTATGCCACCAGCTCAAGTAGATATTTTGCCCGAAGATTCAATCAGTCAAATAGGCTCAGGTATTAGATCTAGAGCAAGTAGTGTGAGATCAAGGTCTTCAAGAAGTAGCAGTTCAACTAGCTCAACCCGACTGAAGTATGTTGAAGAAGCTGCAAAGCGAAAGGCCCTAGAGGCAAAGTTGAAAGTATTTGAGGAACAACAGGCATTAGCAGAGAAGAAATTTCAGTTGCAACAGCAGGAAGAACTGCTAAGAATTAAGTCTGACCTAGCCCAAACTGCCGCCAGAGAAAAGGTGTATGCTGACGCAGACAACCTTGAGCGTAGAAGTGAGGTTGAAGTGAAACCTGAAGGAACCTTATTACAAGTAAAGGAACCTTTGCAGGAAAAGAAGAAACTGGTTGTTAAAACATGTGACCCTCTGGCTTCTGGGTGGTCTCCTGAGAGTAAACCTCTCCTTGTTAATGCAGTAAGCCCCCCAAGCTCGAATGTTGAGACAATTCAAAGGGTGATTGAGTTTCAAGAAAGGCAGGCAAAATGCATGGAAGGCCTGGTCACTCAGCAGCACCAAAGTGCATTATCTTTGACCCTACCAAAACAAGAGGTACCAATTTTCAGTGGGGACCCAATCCAGTGTTGCGGCTTTGTGAAAGCCTTCGAGTGCCTTATTGAATCCAAAACCACCAGTAATGGCGAGAGACTGTATTATCTTGTACAGTACACCAGAGGAGAGGTGCAGGAGCTAATGCGTAGCTATTTAGCCATGGACCCTGATGAGGGCTACTCTGAAGCTCGTAAGATATTGAAGAAGAGATATGGAGAAAGCTACAGAATCGCCACAGCCTACGTAGACAGAGTGACAAAGGGACCAGCACTTAAGGCCGAAGACAGTAAAGGTTTACAGAAACTTTCTACCCTGCTTACAAGTTGTAAGAACACTTTGAAGAGTATTGGCTATGGTAGTAAGATCGAAAATCCTGACAGCCTTAGAGGAGTTGTCGAAAGATTACCATTCGACTTAAGAAAGAGATGGTGCTCGACTGCTGATAAGATAACAGAAGGTGAGGATAGAGAAATCAGGTTCGATGACATTGTTGCATTTGTTGAGAAGGAAGCTCGTACCTCTTCGCATCCCGTGTTTGGAGACATCCTAAGGTCCAAAGATCAAGAAAAGGAAAAGAAATGGGCTCACAACTCTAAGTTTAAGAACAACAACTTTGCCACCAGAGTGGGAGATGATAACCAAGCTAAAGGCAATGGCAATTCCAGAAATCTCACACCCAGGAGAACTGGTGCTCCAAGCAAAAACTGTGTCATGTGTAAGCAAGATCACAAGCTTGAGGATTGCCCAGAATTTAAGCGCAAGAGTTATGATGATCGTGTTCAGTTTGCGTGGAGCAATTACCTCTGTTACAACTGTCTGACCCCTGATCACAGGGTGCGTGAGTGCAAAAGGAGGAACACTTGTAAAGACTGTGGGAGAAAGCACTCATCATTATTGCATCCCCTACCTCCAGTTAGAATGAATGAGACCCAAAGTCAGCCTGCAGCCAGTGAAGATTGTAGTAATCCCCCTGTATTGGGGCACCAAGGTGTCGTCACACCGGTTAGTAATGGGTTTGTCGGATTTGCCGGATCTACAAATTCAGTTATTGGTTTCCCAATCATACCTATCAAGGTGGAGGCTAGAGGGCATCTAGGTTATGTAGTTACACATGCCTTTCTGGACAGTGGTTCTAACTCAACTTTCTGCACAGAAGAACTCCTCAAACAATTGAACTTAGAGGGTGAAGAAACGAGTCTCTCACTTAGTACAATCGAGAAAGAGAATAGTAGGTTGGAGTGCCGTGTCGTGAGTCTTGAAGCCTGTGACCTTGAGGAAAATGCCTTTGTTGACTTGCCTACAGTCTTCTCCACCCCCATCCTGCCAGTTTCACCAGAAAATATTCCAAGGCAGGATGACATTGAGAGATGGCCTCATCTTCACGGAATCTGTTTACCCCAAGTGGACGCTCAAGTCGGCTTGTTAATCGGCAATGACAATGCGAGAGCCCTTGAACCAATTGAAATCAGGCAAAGTAGAGGTGAAGGACCCTATGCAGTTCGGACTGTGTTTGGGTGGACAGTAAATGGTCCCCTGGGTCGCGAGAGTGACGGAGCAAGCCGCACTGCGAACTTGATCAAAGGAGACATTCAACTAGAGAAACAGTTCAAGAAGTTCTGCGAACAAGAATTCAGTGACTCTATCGTTGATGCTACAGCACAGATGTCCAGAGAAGATCTCAAAGCCATTGAGATAATGGAGCAGACAACTGTATTGAATGTAAACCATTACCAGATGGAGTTACCATGGAAATCACAGCAACCCTCATTGCCTAACAACAGAGCTCTTGCAGAGCACAGGTTAAAGCTTCTTAAGAAGAGACTTTGCAGAGATCCAGACCTGTTTGGAAAGTACTCAAGTGTTATTGATGATTACCTCCACAAGGGTTACTGTGAAAGGGTTCCAGACAGCTCACTAAGTCGTGCTGATGGTACGGTGTGGTGTTTGCCACATCATCCCGTGCTCCACCCTGCGAAACCCGAAAAGACCAGAGTTGTCTTCGACTGTGCTGCCAAATATGCAAATACATCACTGAATGACCTCCTGTTGCAAGGACCAGACTTTAATAACTCCTTAGTTGGTGTGCTACTTAGGTTTAGGCAAGAATGTATAGCCCTGATGTCAGATGTGGAGTCCATGTTCCACCAGGTCCAGGTTACTCCAGATCACTGTGATTCATTGCGCTTTTTGTGGTGGCCTGAGAACGATATGAACAAGGAGCCTCAAGATTTCCGAATGAAAGTTCACTTGTTCGGGGCGGTATCATCGCCAAGTTGTGCTGGATTCGCCTTGCGCAAGACGGCCAAGGATAACAGTGCTACCTTTCCCCCTGATGTTGTTGAAACTGTGAACAAAAACTTCTACGTTGATGACTGTTTGAAGTCAGTTGAAAGTGAAAGTATGGTCATCAAGCTTGTACCCAAACTCAGTGAACTGTTAATGAAAGGAGGCTTCCATTTAACCAAATGGCTGTGTAACTCTCCAAAGGTGCTTGCAACTATCCCTGCATCAGAGAGGGCAAGTTTTGTGAAAGAACTCGACTGTGAAGACATGCCAACCGAGAGGGCCCTTGGTGTTAGATGGAATTTGGAATCAGACACGTTTGGATTTAAAGTGAAGCTTAAGGACAAACCTCCAACGCGCCGTGGAATGTTATCTATTGTGAGTTCAGTGTATGACCCGTTTGGTTTTGTTAGTCCATTTGTACTACCTGCTAAAGCTGTCCTGCAGGATCTATGTAGAAGAGGACTGAGTTGGGATGAAGCCATCCCAGAGGAAAGCCTGAAGTGCTGGAAAGAATGGCTTTTTGAACTCCCTCGACTGGAAGAGTTTTCCATTGACCGCTGTGTTAAACCGTACGGGTTTGGGAAGATCTCTACATGCCAACTTCATCACTTCAGTGATGCATCGCAGATAGGTTATGGTGCAGTCACCTACCTTCGTCTCGTAGATGAAGGAAGCCAGGTCCATTGTGCACTTCTCATGGCCAAGTCAAGACTTGCCCCCCTGAAGTCCATTAGCATACCACGACTAGAACTGTCTGCAGCAACTGTGGCTGTCAGACTTGACAAGATGATAAGAAGAGAGTTAGAGTTGTCTGTGGATGAATCAGTCTTCTGGACAGATAGTACATCAGTGCTGAAGTACATTGCCAACAGTAACACAAGGTTTCACACCTTCGTGGCAAACAGAGTGTCTCAAATTCTTGATGGTTCTACTCCCGTCCAGTGGAGACATGTCCCAACTAAGTTGAACCCTGCCGATGATGCGTCAAGGGGACTTAAGGTTGAGGCCCTTCTAACAGCGACCCGGTGGAAAATGGGCCCGTCCTTCTTGTGGGAACAGAAAGATAAGTGGCCCAATCAGTCCAGTGTTGAGAAGATTTCTAGTGATGACCCTGAAGTCAAGAAAACAACCTCGGTCGGCGCTGTGCTCGCGAAAGAAGCTACTGTTAAAATCGATGAAGTATTTAACAGATTCTCTTCATGGCATGATCTTAAGAAATTCATCGCCTGGATCCTAAGGTTCAAAACCAACCTTCGTAAAGCGTGCCGCCAAGCGTTGAGGGAGCCAGTAAAGCAGAAAGGAAGCCAACCTATACAGCCAATCTCTACTATCGAGATGAAAGAAGCTGAACAAAGTATCATCAAATGTGTTCAAGAGGGACACTTCAAGGAAGAGATTGAAAGTCTGAAAGTGACGAAGAATAATGAAGAAGGTACAAGCTCAGGGCCTAGGCCAAGTTGTGTTAAGAAGAGCAGTAGTGTCTTTAGTTTAGACCCTGTCCTCATCGATGGTGTGCTAAGAGTCGGAGGACGTCTGCGTCATGCCTCGCTGCCCCAGGATGCTAAGCACCAAATCATCTTGCCGAAAAATCATCATGTGACAAACTTGATAGTACGACACTATCATTTAGTGTCTGGTCACTCAGGAAGAGAGTACGTTCTGTCCCTGTTGTGAGGCAAGTTCTGGGTTATACATGCAAATTCAGTGGTACGCAAGCTGCTCACAAAGTGTTTTGACTGTAGGCGAAGACAAGCCCCGGTCTGTAATCAGAAGATGGCAGATCTCCCTGAGGAACGAGTGTCGCCTGGTCAACCACCTTTCAGCCATGTAGGGATCGACTTCTTCGGCCCGTTTCTAGTGAAACAAGGTAGAAGTGAAGTCAAAAGATACGGGTGCATCTCTACTTGTTTAAACATAAGAGCAGTCCACATAGAGGTTGCTCACTCGCTAGATACTGATTCGTTCCTAAATGCGCTACGCCGATTTATTGCAAGGAGAGGCAAGCCAGTGTTGGTGAGAACCGATAACGGTTCCAATTTTGTCAGTGGAGACAAGGAGATCCGTGCTAACATTCTACAGTGGAACACTCAGCGGATTCATGAGTACTTGTTGCAGCAAGATGTTCGCTGGATGTTCAATCCTCCCTCTGGATCACACCACGGCGGTATTTGGGAGCGGTGTATCCGCACCACGCGGAAGATCTTGAATGCCCTACTGAAGGAACAAATTCTTAGCGATGAATCCTTGATGACTCTCCTGTGTGAGGTAGAGTCGATTATAAATGGTAGACCCATCACAAAGGTGTCTCAGGATCCAAGAGACTTAGAAGCCCTCACCCCGAACCACTTGCTTCTACTTCGATCTGGATCAGTTTTCCCGCCAGGAATCTTCAGAAAAGAAGATACCTTTTCCCGCAAGAGGTGGCAGCAAGTACAGTATCTTGCGGACCAATTTTGGAGACGGTGGTCTCATGAGTACATCCCCTTGTTACAGCAGCGGCAGAAGTGGAACTTTCCACGCAGAAATTTAGCAGTTGATGACATTGTGTTGATAGTTGACGACAATTCCCCTAGGAGTTGTTGGCCAATGGCGAGAGTGATCGAAGTCATGCCCGGAAGAGATGGATGTGTGCGCCGAGTAAAAGTAAAGACAAAGACATCAGAGCTGGAGCGCCCTATCGACAAGTGCGTTCTTCTTGAAGCCGTGGAAGAATGTGGACTTTGAACACAGAACCTTCTATGTTGAACATGCATTTCATCCTTCTTCAGAAGTCGAAACTTGTAGAATCGGAACATCAGTTTTAGATTAGAAGTGACTGTAATACTACCGTACGCAAGTATTGTCTACATTGAGTGACACTTGGAACATTGTTTAAATGCTTACCCGTTACGCATTTAATGGGGCGGGAATGTAAGCTCGAGTTTACTAATCGCATACAGCGGTTTCAAGTAATAGTTTAGTGCCCAGGCCGGCGCGGTTCACGCAAAAAGCACATGTAGTGAAATGGCCGCCATGTTTAGGGGGCGACCTTGTTTAGTGCGAAGTTTTTTCTTAGCGTGTTCGAAGTTTTACAGGTCAAAGCGTGTTTCGTAAGTACCATTTTTGCCGGTCGATACTAGTGTTTCGTGGCAAGTATAGTTCAGCCTCTATTACTTTGTATTTCCTTTAGGAACCGTGCATTCGTCGTGCATTCTACGTGCATTCGTCGTGCATTCTACGTGCATTCTACGTGCATTCACCGTGCAATCGTCGTGTGGAGTTCATCGGGCAAGTTGTGTGCCCTCATGTAGTGACATCAGGATATTGAAATTAAAGTTAGGAGTGTGGCACGCGTTTCGAAACGTAACCTGTTTGTGTGTGTGTTTCACCTGTGGCCGTTTCC